>CAMTDV010000016.1:93375480-93392709 GCA_947069175.1 Scalesia atractyloides | reverse complement strand
ACAATGATAAACTAAAACATCTTTGATATGAATTTCCATGTCTTGTTCTTGTGTTTTTGTGATCAAAAGTGAGTATTGTGATGTGCGCAACAACAACAATAGCGAATGGTTAAATGAAACAAATAAATAACCTGTAATATATGAATATGTATATAAGGATTTTCCCTCCTAATTTTTAAAAATTACATTTTAGTCGAAGACGGGAAGTAAATGAAAACATTCATAAAACCTGCAATATTTGAATACGATATTGGGCTTTTTTGCTCGTACTTTTAAAAAGTTATGTTTCAGGGTGTACTCGGAGATGGCCAGGAAATAGCAGTGAAGCGGCTAGCAAAAACATCCACTCAAGGAATTTACGAGTTCAAGAATGAAGTCATCTCGATATCTAAACTACAACATCACAATCTTGTCAAGCTTTTGGGATGTTGCATAGACGGAGCCGAAAAGATGTTGATTTATGAATACATGCCAAACAAAGGCCTCGATTCTTTCATATTTGGTAAATTAATTAATGAGAAAAAACATAGAAAAGTATGACATCAACAACTAAAATTCAAACTATTCACAGATAAATCTCAAAGCAAACTCCTTGAGTGGCCTACACGTTAACAGATTATCAATGGAATTGCTCGTGGACTTCTTTATCTTCTCCAAGATTCTCGACTTAGAATTGTACACAGATATCTCAAAGTCAGCAATATTTGGCTCGACATGGATATGAACCCGAAGATTTCAGATTTCGGTAAAGCTAGAACTTTTGGAGAAAAACAGTTAGAAGCAAACACCAACAGAGTGGTTGGAACATAGTGAGATTCATCAATCTGACATTATTCTAATTTATTCTATAAATCAGTTGAATTAACTTTTGATTCTTCATAGTGGCTACATGGCGCCTGAGTATGCGGGTGATGGCATCTTTTCGACAAAGTCAGATGTGTACAGCTTTGGCGTAGTAGTGTTGGAAATTGTATCCGGAGAGAAAAACAGAGGATTTGTCCACAAAAAACACTGCAACTGTAACATCCGTCAAAAACGGATTTACCAAACCCGCTCCGTTTATCAACCGAACAGTCAGTTAAAATTTTCGTTGCGAATTAAATGCCCAAAATAATTTTAAACGATACATAATCAATTATTATACGGGATTATATAAGTTGTTTTTGAAAAACTGTCGAAAATCGCAAAATAAAAATATTTTGGTTCTGCCGGGTTTCGAACCCGGGTCAGTCACGGTCCAGCAAACGACTTAACACACGCGCACTAAACCACTGCGCCACTGATGTTCCTTGTTAAATAATGGAATCATTTAATTCATATCTTGACTTTCCGAATTCAAAACCGGCGCCCAAAAGTTCAGTCGTCGGAAATCCCGGTAATCTCGCGAAACTTAACGTTTCTTTCAGTTATAACGTAAAACATAAACGCTACATCGGTTATAACCGACGTCTGAGTCCGCGACCAAAGTTATAACCGCCGGAGAAATTCAAACCAATGAATCCAGTTGGAAATCGGGCCAAATACATCGACGATTTGCCCTATAAAAACCACCTCGAACTTCTGCAAACCTTTTCGCTCAAAACCGCACTCTTTCTCGGCGAAAACTCACTCGCCGGAATATTTCTGCTCGTCGCCGGAAAACCGAACCTTCCACTTCTAAACCTTACTAAACCCTCTGAGCTTATACCGAAGTCACCCACACCCTTTGTAAGCTTTCTGAAGATTCTCTGCTGCAAGACACTCGTCGCCGGAAGGGATTGCTGTCGCCGGAGTTCTGCCGGAAAACAGAGGAAAGCTAGTCGGTATAGCTCACGCCTAATTTCCTTTCTTTTTACTTTTATCTCATCGGTAATTAACCTAAAACGCTAAAGAAACCTGAATAAAAACTCGAATCAGTCAGACATCATCTCTGGTTAAAACTCAACGAAGAAGACGATGTTACGGTAGTATATAAGTATAATTTGAATCAAGAAATAACTCGGGTTAGACACACAGTCCAGCGGTGGACTGTGTGCACATTAAACACACAAAGGTCTCGAGTTCGAATCTTGTTCCACACACTCTGCGTAAATAAAAATGTTTTTTTTGTTAACTGAACCGGATTCATTTTATATATATGTTAAGTATATTAATAACCGGAATAATAACCAAGTTAGACACACAGTCCAGCGGTGGACTGTGTGTATGTTTAATCAAAGCACACGAGTTCGAGTCCGGTCTTCTCCATCGACCCGGACAATTATTTACCTTTTTAAAATAAGACAGAAAGGAAAGTGTTCAGTTTGTATTTAAGAATAATAAAAATCAATTAAGTTAACAGGTTGGACACAAAGTCCAGCGGTGGACTGTGTGTTAGTTTAAGCCACAGGTCCCGGGTTCGAGACCTGTGGAGCGCACCGTCGAATCAAATTAAATCGTTTTTAAATAAAAGGATTTTCTGTTTAAGTTAATTAATATATAAATATAATTAAAAACAGATATATGACGGGTTAGACACGTAGCTCAGTTGGTAGAGCTGCGTGCACGCGTACGGGAGGTCTCGGGTTCGAGCCTCACTCAGCGCACAACAATACGCATACGAACCGGTCAACGGTCAAGTCAACGGTCAAAGTCAAAGTCAACGGTCAAAAAAAGTCAAATTTTTTTATTATTTTTATTTAATTATTTTAATTAAAAACCAATTAAATATACTTAAAAATAACATTTTTAAGGTTAGAAAATAGCCTTAAACTCACAAAAATACACCCAACAATCCTACTAAAATAAATTAATAAAATCCGTTTACTTACCAAACCATAATGCGATTTATCTAGGTTAATCTCACTCGTGGTTAAAACCACTTCGCGTGCATTCAACATCATCAACCGAACGCACCCACTGTGAGTGAATCTTACAACTCCCCCTTTTAAATTACACGTTTTGGGGTGTGTCATGTGTCTTAAAAATAATTAACCCGTTTATTTAAACTTGTGCCATACCATATTGTGATCTAAATTTAGATTGTTTATATTGTTGTGATTACTTATTTCATTTGTCAAATTATATGGAATTCATTCATTAAGCCCATCAGTTCCTCGTGGGAGACGAGTTGAACAACGCGTGCCACAAAACCAATTCATTATTGTTCATGTGTGTATCATTGAGTTTATTTTGTTTGTAGTTGTGTCATTCATATTATCATGTTTATGCAATTCATTCATTAGGCCCATCAGTTCCTCGTGAGAGACGAGTTGAGCAACGCGTGCCTCTAAATGTTCCATTATTGTTCATGTGTGCTTTATTTAATATCTTATGATTGTTGAATAAGTTTACATCTATTTTTACTCATGTTTTGGTTGTGCACTCATTTCATAATCAATCAAATAAACTTGTTCAAATGTTTTCTATAGGATTCACTCGCCAACATTATGTTGACCCAAAAACCCTTTTACACATGATACAGGTGAACAGGTTGAAGCGAGGAAAACATAGGAAATGCCTTAGAAGAGAACAAAGAAGCTTAGATTGATAGTTAGAACATGTTGTAATCTTTATTGTATATTTCCATTAAATTGTATTAATGAATATGAAACGCATAATAAATGTCATGAGCTTTGATGATAACCCAATCATGCCCCGATCACCTTTTCCGCTGCGGGTCGGGGTGTGACAGCAACAACCTTATCGGACATGTTAGTTTGGTGTGATAATTTTTAAAATTAAAAATTTTATAAAATGGTAGAAGACATCATTTTTTTTTCCTTTCTTTGATAACTATCTTTGTTTTCACGAATAGGGAAGGCAATGAGACATGTATTGGTAATGTCAATCCTATACTCTGTTACAAAAGCATGTCTAATATCTGTTGAGTATATGTCGGGTAATTACCTGCTAGGGGGTATGGGCATAAACGCTAGTATAGAGTATATCTGTTAGTTTGTTAAGATCTTACTCTTTGGAATTTTCAAACACAACTTTTTCCTTATTATTAATTTTTGCATAAATTTTTGTAACTACAAGAAACTAAAATATTATAAATTACATATATTTCATCATAACTAAAGAAAGTTTGAATAACTTAAATATGTAAAATTCATGATGGATATGAGTCAGAAAAACAAGTTTACACATCATAAAAAATATATATAATATTATCACATAACTATGCTAAAAGATAAGTTCAGCTTCACTAAATTAAACTAGAAGAATATCCCGTTACTAGACTATGGTTAATAGAAATAGAATTAAAGTTTTCAAGTATATAATTTGGGTAAATGGTTATATTCTTTGAGTAATTGGGTTGGATGTCACCTAATCCTGTTACTGTTCAATCCTTTTAAACTAATTTAATACAAGCTTTCATTCCCGAACGTAATGTTTTTAGGTAATTAGGTCATGTACCACCTTAATGCAATTTGCCCTTGTGAAACAAGGTAATATAATACTCGTATTCTTTGACGTTGACAGACGTGGGGACTCCATAATGAGGGAAAATCATTGCAGTTAGTTGCTAAGTGCTTATGTGAATCAATCAATGTGGCTCAGGTTCTACGACTTATTCATGTTGGTTTGCTTTGTGTTCAACGTCACCCAGAAGATAGACCAACTATGACTTCTGTGATCTTGATGTTGGGCAGTGAAGGTCCACTGCCTTCACCCAAAGAACCTGGTTTTTATGTTGGGGAATATATGCAGGATACTTCACAATCTTCAAGCTCATATGGAATAAGTTCTAACAATGGAGTAAGCATTACAATGTTGGATGGTAGATGATAGAATTTAAACGTGGAACCAGATGTGATTATA
This sequence comes from Scalesia atractyloides, assembly GCA_947069175.1. Classification (NCBI taxonomy): domain Eukaryota; kingdom Viridiplantae; phylum Streptophyta; class Magnoliopsida; order Asterales; family Asteraceae; genus Scalesia; species Scalesia atractyloides. The sequence goes on along the minus strand of CAMTDV010000016.1, from coordinate 93,387,924 downwards.
TAATTTATTTCAAATCTCTTTATAAGTAAATGTTGGAAACATTAGTGAAAAGTAGAGTTTTTTTAACTATGTGTTATGTGTATTTTCCCCAACTTTGTAAAAATAAATGTATATATTATACGTTGCTTAATATAAGTACCATTTAATGGGTTTGTGTTGTCATTAGGGCTTTACAAACAACCAAACCATGTCCTAAGCAAAGCTACGAGGAATAAGATACCGATGCTTGAAGTTGGGACGTGAACGTATGAAAGTTGTGAAAAAGGTGAAAAAGTGGGAAGTTCTAACACATAGGTGGAGAGAAGAAACATGGAGTGGCTTATATATGGGAGACTTCCTTATTGTTTCCTCAAGCCATACACGAGTGGGTTCACAAAGAGTGCGAAACAACTTAACTAGCACCCGCTATGCGTGCGTGGCGTAAGAGAATGGGTGCAATGGGCCCGTTGATGGCGCACTTTCCAATTCTGTTGACATCATCAACTACTAACGAGCTCAGCAGCGGTTCAAAACACAGAATTGATGGGTTCATAAGTTGTTTGGACCGCTAATGGTTCCCGCTTGTTAGTTGTTTGACCAGTAGTGAATCATCAAATTTTAGTTATTTCTACCACCAATGGTTGGTTAATAGGTTCTAACCCATGGTTAGAATCATCAAATATGTAGTTATTTCTCATCAGTGGTGTTTAGATTAATAGTTTCCATCACCATCAGTTGTTTTGCACAGTTCAACAGTTTTGAGCTGCAATGGAAACAATTTATGGTCAAGATTTTTAAATAAAATAAAACGCATTGAAACTATTCAATTCCATTTACTTTTCCATTATTTTTGCAGACTTGTTTCTACTCTGTTTCAATTAAAATAATAAGGGTTCGTTAGTAGCAAAACACACTTGCAAAACACATTGAGAACTTACAAAAGCCTCTAGCAATCTTCTTCTTTTATGTCTTTCTTTTACAATGTATGCCTCTAGAATTTAGAGTCTTTCCCGGCAATACCAACAGCTTATGTTGTACCCTGGGAAGCTAGCCTCATCTATTAGGGTCTTCTTAGTGTTCTTTATTGCTACATTGGTCCATATAACCAGTTCAAAAAACCATGTAGCAACTAGGTGGATATCAGGGGGCTTGTTACTCACTACAAATACAAATTCAAAACAGAATTGTACAGACTTGTAGCTGGTGAGAAGCTTGAACATGAAAATAGACACACGGTCTAAAGGCAAAATGTGATCCCAAAAACATGGTGTTGTTTGGATCTAGTGAATCGGTAGGATGAAAGATGTCAAAGAGCTGGAAATAAACATGTATATGGAATAAAGCGAAATTGATAGTAGAGATAACATATTCTATTTATATGGTTTCAAGCAATGAGAATCTAAGATTTTTTTGCCCATAGGGGCACAAAATGGGCCAGGTTACAATAGCTTAGGAAATATAATCTAGGTCAAAAACTTACACTAGTTGTAGCAAACATCCCAGATTACGACACCTAACAATTGGGTAGAGAGATTGGAATGGGTCAATTTAGAATGCTTTTTAAACTCGATTAATGGAATTAGAAATTTAGAATGCATTTATTGTATCATATTTGAATTGGGTTTATTAAGTAACATGTTAATATTATTGGTGCGTGTCAAGCGTGATATGATTCTATTGATATTTTAAGTTCTTTTTACGCATTAGTCAAGTTTTAAATTTATAAAACACGATATTGTACTGACACTAAACACACACTAGGGCAAGTGCACCCATCGCGAGTGTAGTATAGTGTTGGTAAGATACTGAGGTCATCCAAAAACACAAGAGCTTTTAATACTGATTTAGCGTCAACGTCTAATCGATACACATTTTTTATAAAAGTTTTGAAAGATAAAAATAAACATAAAAGTGAAAAGATAAATAAAAATGAAATATAAATAGACAAGATAGAATCACTTAGATTCAACTCCTCTTTTATGTACCCTTTGATGATTTTCGCACTTTCAGACTTTTTAAAAGATTCACTTAGTTATAGTACTAGGCCCCTCTTTTGAAGGTGACGTTACCCTCGGCCAAGTGGTTTGAGTCAGCAAAGATACTTCCCAAGAGGCATGAATATTGAAAGACAATTAAGTAAGTTATTAATGCGAAAAGTGGTAGCCCCCTCTTTTGAAGGTGACGTTACCCTCGGCCAAGTGGTTTGAGTCAGCAGGGATACAATCCCAAGAGGTCGGTTTAATCTATTAATAATAGTTTACATATGAGGGGTTCAAGCTATTCGCACCCCCGCCATCCAATACCATGGGGCATTGAAGGAGGTCCTAATAAGCTTAAACCAATTCCTCGCAGGATCTATACATTGAACGAGACAAAATTTTTACCAAACCACCCTTCTAACCCCCTTCCAAGTAGTTAACGCGCTTTATGTAGACCGCAAAGACAAGAATGAGCAAATAATGACATCAGGAAGAAATGGTTAGGAAAATTCAGTTTCAACATAAGAAACTAGTTATTAGAGTCATTAATACATACCCAATTAAAAAGTAGCCGAAAGATTAAAAATCAAAAGTAATACATAAAAGATTTGTCTTCACCAAGTGATGTAAGAGAATAGCCAAGCATGAACTTTGTTTGACAAGAACTCTTACGATCAATCTTGAATCCCGAGACTACACAACACTCTAAAATGGAAAATGGATGATGGTGGTGGGTGTTGGTGGTGGAGTGGTGAAAAAGTGAGAGAGAAGTGGTTTGCCAAGGGATGCCTTTGAAGGGAACCAAGTACCTCTATATATAGTCAAAAAAGAGCCCCGGCCACGGACCCGTGCCCACCTTGTTCTCTTCCTTCATTTAATGCAGCTATCAGCAGAGGGTCCCACACGCCCCCATATCTTCTTGGCACGGCCCCATGGTCAACCCTTTATTGTACTATGAATATTCTGCAAATCTTAGTGTTGACCACGCCTATGCTTGGCTGGGCACGGCCCCGTGGTGGCTTGAAATCTGCATTTTGTCTTTTCTACAGGTCTTGTAGATTGACCACGACCCATGACTTGTGGACACGACCCCGTGGTGAACTTCTGTTTCTCTTGTTTTTGTTCTTGGGATGTTGCTGAGGGGTTGGACATGCCTCGTTATTCCTTCCTTTTGTACTTTGTGTTGGTTTTAGCTGCTAATTTGCTTTTTGGTCTTTTAAGCTCATTTGGTCCTGTAAATTAAAAAGGAACAAAGAAACGTGTTTTTTTCAACATTAGGACTGAGAAAGGGTTGGTTTTACGTCTCGTTTGATGTAATTTATATGTTGCATTTTGTACACATCAAATACCCCCAGACTTGAATCTTTGCTTGTCCTCAAGAAAAACTCTTAAGGCTTACCCTCCCAAATGGAATTGGTAGAGGAGAAGTTTTTGTGGCTTGTCTAGAGTGTCGGGAATCCAAGATCTTTATTTTATTTCCGGAATCCAATATCTTTATTTTATTTTATTTACAATCCTATTCATCATGATTTATTTACAGCCTTTTTAAAAAAAAATATTCTTTTCAGGCATAACATGCTCTGTTTAAAATTCTATTTAGTTCTATACAAGTTCACACACCTCACAAGAGATCACTCAACATTCAGCCGAAGATGTATTTTTGAGATAACATTCGATCCCTGCGTGGAACTTACTTCTACCATATGCTTGGAAAAAGATCAAACCTCCTCCTTTTTAAAAACCTTTGTAAATATCAAGAGGACTTTTAAAAAGGTTTAGGCTTGGGCTAAGGGTAGGTGTTTTTGGGTTAGAAGTTAGTAAAAAGGCAAAAGGCGTAAAAAGCATCGGTTTTGTGAAAATTTTTAATTTTATGACATTTATTAAACTAGATAACTACAAACAAGATTTGTTTGAGAGTCTTGTTTGGTTATTTCAAGAACTACATGTTTTTTTTATGTCACAACTTTTGAAGAAAACCAAGTTTTTTACTAAAACAAATGGTATTAAAATGAAAAAGTTCTTTGGTGGGTAATGGGTGTTTTTACATTTTGTGGGTTTAGAAATGAAAAGGTTTAGGCTCAAAGGGGTTAACCAGGGGGATTTTTGGGTGAGGGATAAAAAGGAAAAATAATGGTTTTGAATAAAGAAATGGGTTAGTCCTAATGCCTCTATCATTTACTTACTTGGGTTTAAGTTGGTAAGGACTGGGAATGTATATCGTCTTGGCAAATTCTAGAGTTGTAAGAACCAAGCGGGCTGTTCACACAAGAAACGAAAAATGAGATTTTAGTTAAAGATGTATACTTGTATGCTCGGTAAAGGCTCAAAACTCACTTATAGTGGGAATGGGTTTATAGTGTGGACATGCATATATAATCAAATTTTAAAAGGATTTGTTATGCCCTTTTTATAATTTTCTTTATTTGGTTTTTTTATCAAGACGCTATTGGTTGTAAATTTGTATTAACATACTTTTTTTAGAACTTGATATTCCCAAATTAAACCAAGACAAGTAAAAGTAAAATAAGATGAAAATTTTTGAAAAGATTTGGGATCATTAGCGGTTCCAATGTGAGTTTTGTGTAAGGCTTGTTTTTAGGACTTGCAAAATTCAAGGTTTTAGCATCCCCCCACACTTAAATTACACATTGTCCTCAATGTGTCCAAAAATAAGTTTTTCGGTTGATTAGAATGTGTAAAAGCGGATTAAAAACAAGTTTTTATGCTACTGGACAGTTGGCCACGGGCCCGTGTTGTCCGGCCACGGCCCCGTGGTCAGGTTGCCTGTATCAAATTGTTACAGAAGGTTGACCATGGGGCGTGCTGAGTGAGCACGGCCCGTGGTCAGTTACCTGTTGAAATTTTTTTCTGCAAATACAACGGCACGGGACGTGGTGGCTGAGCACGGCCCCGTGCTGCACATGATGAAATGCGGGAAAATTTGTTGGGAAGCTTCTGTTTATGTGCATGGGGTGTTAATTGTACGTTCCTTTGGCAATTTCCATCTCTTTTTCATTTATTAGGTTATTCCACAAGCTCCAAACACCACAATATTTATTTAAACCAACGATAATTAAAACTAAAAGTACAAATTACAAAGGTCCTAGGATTAATTAGATAGATAGCTACTAAATGCAAGAAATTTAAACCACAAGGAAACTCTACCCTAGATATTACACATGACCAAAACAACAAAACCCGAAAATAGTTTCTCGGAGAGTAAGGGCTTTAGAGCTTCCTTCCAGGAGGGTGTACCCCTTAAATGTCATTGAGCATCTCCTCAATCTCCCTAGGGAGAAAGATGAAGGGTTCATCATCCATATTCTCATGTGGGAGAGGTGCGACGTTCACCGGAACCTCGTGAAAAATGTCTAGAGGAGGCTCCGGGGGAAGGTCATTCCAACCGGTTGGGATAGTGATTTCTTGCGCAAGGTTTCACCCCTCTTGTGGGAAGATTGGTTCCATGGGAGGCATAGCAAGAATATTCAACCTTTGGTGCAAATGGTTGATTTTGTGGAAGCTATTTTCTAGCCCCATCGTCAAGTAGTTGATACGGTCGATGTGGACCTCCTCCACTGATGTCATTTTGTCGATAGCTTCCCTTAAGGCATACACATAGTGGACGACAGTAGCTTTGATCGAAGGTCTTCTCCCCCTTCGACTGTTTCTTGAGTTGGTTGACGAGGTTCCGCTGTTTTGGCTCGACATACGAAGAAAACAAGAACGAAATATCAAGAACATGAAACTTAAAACTTCGGTACAGCCCCGTGTCCAGTGGACATGGCCCATGCTGCCTCCTCTGTAATAGTTTCGAACTCAAAAACCCATTGTTTCAAAGTATTTTTCCTTAGTTTTGAACATTTTTCAACGTAAATAGCTTAAAACAATGTTGTAAAACCTTTGTTATTCAAGAGTTTTTGGATTAAAACCATTTATTTGCTTAGATAAAGCTTGAACTTATGAAGCTTCAAGCTTTAATGGAGGTTGGAGTTCTTGGAGAAGAAGGGAAAGTGACAAAAGTGGCAAAGACAAGATGGTTTGAGTAAAACTTTTTTAAGAATATACCTTGTGGGGTATGTGTGCAAATCAGAGCAGTTCTTGTTCTTTGGAATGAGTCCAAACATGCTGCCGCAAGGCTGACTTTATAGAAAGTGACAGCACACTGACCACGGCCCCGTGGTCAGAGATGGGTCAGACATTTTTTTCCGTATTAGAGGCACGGGGCGTGTTGGCCTAACACGACCCCATGGTCAAAATTTCAAGTGGGCATGGGGCATGTTGGCTAGGTACGACCCCGTGGCTAGATTTTTATGAAGTGTCATCTGTTTAATTTTTAAGGTTTTCTTAGATCGGGAGGTTCCTTATTTGAGGGAACAACACCGAAATGTCGAATGTTCCTTAGCTGCCTTTAATTTATATAAAAACGCAAGAGGTTATCGGAAAGGGTAAAACCTAAACTAATGAACGGTAGGGGAACCGACCTTTATTCCTTTTACCCGGGCTCTTGTTAAAGAAGGTTTATGTCGAATCGCTCAGGTCTATGAGCGCATCGATGGTCGCCGATGGAGAGTCCTTCATGGCACAATCGACACAGGGACGACTATCGCCTTCACAAGAGGTTGAGGTACATGCGATGGCTTCGACGTTGATTATGTCCGAATGTAATCTAAACATTTCTCCTTGGTTTTTGTCTTGTGATGAAAACCTCCTTTCATCATAAGTTCTATTTCCTTTAGTTTCGGAGAATCCTCTCTTCTATTTGACATATTTTGGTGGAGGTTATGTCGGTTGGAAGAGAGGGCTGAGGGCATTCGGCTGGATAAAAGTTATCGTTTTACTTTCGCCAATCTTAAGATGAGCTTCACAGGAAAATGATGGGTCTACTAGGTAATGGGGATACAAATTTAGAATGTAACATTCTAAATCTTGATGAAACCCACCACATAGTTGACACCATTCACCGTAGAGTAGCGAAAGTAAAAATAGTCAATATCATCCATAGATTTATCAGATGTTACCAAACGTTGGGATCAAACGGTCCTGTTTACAGTAACTCAAGAGTGGACACGACCCCGTGGTTAATGAACACGACCCCGTGGTTAGTGAACACGGCCCCGTGGTCAGCTACTGTCTGACTGAAAACAGTTTCGTTGCTGCTGTAATTGGGCACGGTGGCATGTTGGATGGACACGGCCTCGTGCTGCAGCCTGCAGAATGTGTAGAAATTGCTGGAAAAGAGAAAAAAATTCCTAAAAAATAAAAATGTTAAAAATCATAAGGCCACCGATTTTAAACTTTCTTAAAATCCTTGTGTCCCCGGAAACGGTGCCAAAACTTGGTGCGTGTCAAGCATGATATGATTTTATTGATAATTTAAGTCCTTTTTACGTATTAGTCAAGTTTTAAATTTATAAAACATGATATTTTACTAACACTAAACACACACTAGGGCAAGTGCACCCATCGCGAGTGTAGTATAGTGTTGGTAAGATACTGAGGTCATCCAAGGACACAAGAGCTTTTAATACCGATTTAGCGTCAACGTCTAATCGATACACATTTTTTATAAAAGTTTTGAAAGATAAAAATAAACATAAAAATGAAAAGATAAATAAATGAAATATAAATAGACAAGATAGAATCACTTAGATTCAACTCCTTTTTTATGTACCCTTTGATGATTTTCGCACTTTCAGACTTTTTAAGAGATTCACTTAGTTATAGTACTAGTCCCCTCTTTTGAAGGTGACGTTACCCTCGGCCAAGTGGTTTGAGTCAGCAGGGATACTTCCCAAGAGGCAGAAATATTGAAAGACAATTAAGTAAGTTATTAATGTGAAAAGTGGTAGGCCTCTCTTTTGAAGGTGACGTTACCCTCGGCCAAGTGGTTTAAGTCAGCAGGGATACAATCCCAAGAGGTCGGTTTAATGAATTAATAGTATATGAGGGGTTCAAGCTATACGCACCCCCGCCATCCAATACCATGGGCATTGAAGGAGGTCATAATAAGCTTAAACCAAGTCATCGCATGATCCGAATGAGACAAGAGCTTTACCAAACCACCATTCTAACCCCCTTTCAAGTAGTTAACGCGCTTTATATAGACCGTGAAGACACGAATGAGCAAATCAATGACATCATGAAGAAATGGTTACGGAAATTCACTTTCAATATAAGAAACTAGTTATTAAAGTCATTAGTCCATACCCAATTAAAAAGTAGCCGAAAGATTTAAAATCAAAAGTAATACATAAAAGATTTGTGTTCACCAAGTGATGTAAGAGAGTAGCCAAGCATGGCCTTTGTTGACAAGAACTCTTACGATCAATCTTGGATCCCGAGACTCATACACACTCTAAAGATGGAAAATGGATAATGGTGGTGGGTGATGGTGGTATGGTGGTGGTGAAGTGGTGGCAAAGTGAGAGAGAAGTGGTTTGCCAAGGGATGCCTTTGAAGGGTACCAAGTAGCCCTATTTATAGTCAGAACAGAGCCCCGGCCACGACCCCGTGCCTGCTGGGCATGACCCGTGGCCACCTTCTTTTCTTCCTTCATTTAATGCAGCTGTCAGTAGAGGGTCCCACACGCCCCCGTATCTTCTGGGCACGGCCCGGTGGTCAACTCTTACTGTACTATGAAGATTCTTCAAATCTTAGTGTTAGCCACGTCCGTGGTTGGCTGGACACGGCCCCGTGGTGGCCTGAAATCTGCATTTTGTCTTTTCTGCAGGTCTTGTAGATTGACCACGGCCCATGTCTTGTGGACACGGCCCCATGGTGATCTTCTGTTTCTTTTGTTTTTATTCTTGGGATGCTTCTGAGGGGTCGGGCATGCCACATTATTCCTTCCTTTTGTACTTTGTATTGGTTTTAGCTGCTAATTTGCTTCTTTTGGTCTTTTAAGCTCATTTGGTCATGTAAATTAAAAAGGAACAAAAAAACGTGCATTTTCCAACATTAGTATTGAGAAAGGGTTGGTTTTATGGCTCGTTTGATGTAATTTATATGTTGCATTTTGTACACATCAAGTATTCTTGGTGGTATCATGTCTTGTTCGCTATAAAATTGTATGAGGATGCATTATTGAGTATAGTCTAACACGTTATTGAATATCGATGAATCATCTATGACAATGTCATTGTTTGGTCCTACTATTCCAAAAGGAGCATACAAATTCCAAAGGTCATGTGATGCAACTGCCTCCAGCATTATGTTGGGACATCCTTGGTCACCTCGAGTATAATGCCCTTTCAATGCAACATGTCAATTTTTCCATGGCTTATGCATAAATCAATACTATGAGGAGTCCACAAAATTTGTGTTAATTTGTGTATTCTTGAACGAGTCTCTAGTAACTATTAGATGTCGTTTTTGTTATGCTTTCTAAGATATTCTTTCGAATGTAGTTTGATAACATACCTACAAAAATATCGTAGACACTTTTTGGCCGTAGTTTCACCAATATACACATGTTAATTGACTGCGTCAGATGTCAATATGTCATGTTGTATGCCAACCGATCTATGACGGATGTGCATTTCAAAATAGGAGAAAAACCCTTTCTACCGACCACATTTGTCCATTGTGTAAAGTAAGTATAATTTTTGGCCATATCTTTTAAGATTCAAGGGAAAAGTTCATAACGCATCCACAACTGGCGTCCATAGTGCATACAGGTTTCGGAGCATAGTCGTTGTTCCATTTACGCATCTATCTATCAACACGACCCCTATTTATCATTTTGCACTTCCTTGTAAATGTCTAGAACCTAAATCTTTTTCGGTATCATCAATGCTTCACTTCTAAGTACATTTTATCGATGCCATCACATTAAAATTCCCCGTACCGTTTCATGGCTAGTTGCATGAACTGCAATATATCAAGAATAGGTGTAATAATAGGAGGTGGAGGCGGCTTTTTTTCATCACTAGAGCTCATTGTGATTTTATAAAATGTGAAAATAATATTTGAGAGTGGTTTGAGAGATAGGTTATCGCATATGTATGTATAAGTGTAAGTGTGTCTTTTCATTTACTTTTAAAAAAACCAGCTGTTTTAGAGGAATATATATATATATATATATAATGGAGAAACATAGGGGAATCTGTATATAGGGGCCTACGGCCACCTTTATTCAAAAAGAAACTCGAAATAATAGGTCTTGACCACCTCTAATAAAAAAACACTAGAAATACAATAGGTAATAAGAAGAATACCATAAGTAATTAAAAGACGGAATAGTGTGTATCTTTCGTTGGGGATTTCATAGAAAAAATCGTCGAGTCTTTCTCGGATTTCTTATAAAAGATATTCAATCCGTCAGAATAGAAGTTAAAGAGGGTATTTATGCTCGACGTGTCCTTTATATGGATATCAGAAGCCAGGGAGCCATTCCATTGACTCGTACTGATGAGAATTTTACTCCACGGGAAATGGAACAAAAAGCTGCCGAATTGGCATATTTCTTGTGTGTACCAATTGAAGTATTTTAAGAAATGAGCCAATAAATGAATGCTTTCTCAGCAGGAGGGAAAAAGCGCAAGAATCCTATTTTTCTAGAAAATAACTTAATTGAGGTTTCTTCAGAACATTCATTCGAGTCAAAGCAGACATATATGGAACAAGTATAAAAAAAAACTCTTTTGGGGATCTTTTATATGTATCGAAATATCCACAACTCGATAAAAAAGTAATAATAAGAAACAAATTGAAATATCTCATAATCAACCATTTCGAACTAAGGAATCCCCCCTTTTTCATTGTTGGAATTGAGACTTTAGATTCAGATAGATCATATCTTGTCATTTTTTCTTCAGAACATTCATTCGAGTCAAAGCAGACATATATGGAACAAGTATAAAAAAAACTCTTTTGGGGATCTTTTATATGTATCGAAATATCCACAACTCGATAAAAAAAATAATAATAAACAAATTGAAATATCTCATAATCAACCATTTCGAAATAAGGAATCCCCCCTTTTTCATTGTAGGAATTGAGACTTTAGATTCAGTAGATCATATCTTGTCATTTTTTTGACGTTTCTTTTTGTGCTCCTTAGTGACCAAAAAATTGGATCTCTTATAATGATAACTAGCCGATTTCTGTCGTTTTTTGCCACTCATGTTTCACAATATTTTTCAAAAAATTCCCTGAGTTATTCTATCCCTGACTACTCATAGTAAGTTAACATTTTTTGAAATAAAATATTAGAGATTTTTAGTGCTTTTTTATGAGGGGTGGCCGGGACCTATTATTTCGAGTTTCTTTTTGAATTATGGTGGCCGTAAGCCCCTATGGTCCAGCGGTTACGACCTCTCTTTTTCACGGAGAAAACGAGGGTTCAAGTCCCTCTAGGGGTATACTAAGACTCAAGACGATAGGAGTGGGATTTTCTCTCCTCCCATCGAAGGCTTTGTTTGAATAATGTAATAGTCAGCATTACTTCTTTTCTAGTTTCCCAAGGTGATTTCATATCTTTGAAAGAAAATGATGCTATAATCTATTCAGAAATAAGGAGATCCTTCTATATCGAAATTTCAGTTTCTAAAATCATAGGAAAATCCCTGGATAGCCCGGTAAGAATGTGGAGAAGAACCAAAACAGAATGGTTCCGCTTACTTAAAACTAAAAGGGGATGCTGCCTACTACTGAAAGACCCGTTTTTGCAACAGTTGAGTTCTTCTATGCAAGACGAAGACTTAGAAAGAACAAAGAAGTTTGGATCCGAAAAAGTATGCTTAGGCAGTTCTTTCGCTGAACACAAGAGAATCAAGAGGAATTTTTATCATTTCAAATCGATATTCTTATCGAAGAGAAGGAACGAAAAAACCCTAAATCTTACTACTAGAAAAGGAAGTCCTATAGTTTACAACTCTTCTTTCTATAGTAATTTGACCTCTTGCTCCACCCATCAGTCTTCTATGAAGCGAAAAAGAAAAAGCTCTTCCCTATCTACTCATTATTCGGAGGTGAATCATAGAACACCAAAAGCTGTGCTATCTTATGGACCTAACATAGGTCGGATCCCTCACGTGCGCAAAGAGCACATTCAAGAGCATCCTCTTAAGGTTTAAAGATCCAAACCTTCTTCTTCTTAGCAGAAACGCACGTGGCCAAATCATATAAAGATCGGCATAGTCACTCATAGGGGCATATATATCCGGATAGAGGATAGTCTAGATCTTGATTCACTATTTCCATTTTTTATTTTCTGTCTCGTACGAAGAAATGGGGGGCAAGCTATGACGGTAGGATGTGACCTTGCCTTTCACCCTGCTATCGTCGTTCTAAGTTCTTCTGACTAAACGAAGTTAAGACAAAAATTTCAGAACTGAAGTTTGCAGCTTTTTTCAGCAAGCTTAGTAAAATCCGTCCTTCGGCTACCTTAGATCAAGGGTAGAGATAGGAAGTAAGTCAAAGGTAGATCAATAAAAGTCTTAGTTTGGGAAAAGTCAGAGCGATGGGAGAGACTTTCTAGACGAAT
>CAMTDV010000016.1:90767139-90875380 GCA_947069175.1 Scalesia atractyloides | reverse complement strand
TTATCGTTTATAATGGTAACTAGTCTTAAGGCCCCCCGCGTTGCGGGACGGGGGTGTAAAACTGTGTTACCAGCTTTGTCAGATTGGAGGCGTAAACCGTGCTGAGTAACAACTGAACTGTGATAAAAAAGGGGAAAACATAATACAAATACACGAATTTTTAACAAGTGACCTACGTGATGTAACAACTACCAAACATCGTGCTAATTAGTAACCAAACGAAAAAACCTAAGGAACCAAATATAACCACCAAACACTATGCTAAGTTCCAACCGAACGACAACCAAATCCTAGAAAAAGCGTTCAACAAAAACTAATAAAAAACTAAGCTTGTTTAACTTTCTTTGGCAAAGTTATAGAAATAAAAATTAAACTTGTAAAAAACAAAATAAATAGAAAAAACCCTGGAGTTAAAAAAAAGAAAAAAAGAAAAAAAACCACAAAGGACAAAAATATGCACTATTCATCAACGTCTTATGAATTAATACATATATATATATGAATGAACACCAGTCTCAAAAAAAGATAAGTGTTGTGAATTTTACAATGAGCCTCACAAACATTACCTGTTTCTGGTCTTTGATCCCTTTCGTAGTATGAATCTGTTTAAGGAGATTAGATATCACTTAGAATATGACTTTAAAGTGAGCAGTTTGATTGTGCAAGATAAAATGAGGGGAGAATCCTTGGTCAAATAGAGTGAAAAGTAATTTTCAAAATTTCTGTGACAAATAATCCTGTGACAACATCTGTCTTTTCACATTTTTATCATTTTATGAGTTTTATGAGTCTTCAAGTGCCGTGCGGTGAAGGTGAATGCGTGGAGTTATTGCCGCATGCGGGGAAGAGTAGGGAGGGGAGGGGAGGGGGGTAATGGTGGGTCAAGCTCTCTTTCAACCAATCATGCATTTCCTCCCATCTCATGGGGGTGCACCCCTTCACCCTAATAAATAATAGCAATAGATTTTATTTGTTTTACTAAAAAACCAATTGTAAATGCACTTTTAAATTTATAAAACTTGTTTATCAATTACTTTTTCTCTATATTTTTTTACATATTCTCTCAAAACAAAACATATTTATAAACTTTGAATCACCTTAGAAAACTATGATTTTAGTTGTTTTAAGTAATAGTTAGCTTAATCTAGACATGAGTGAAGTATTCTTAAGCTTATGTGACTTGTAAATAGAATGACGCGTAAATATGTTAGCTTGAGAAATCAAAGTTTAATCAACTAACGATTCAAAGCAACCTCCCAAGTCCAAACAATGCAAATGTTGTAACTTGATCCTCAAGTTTTATATTGGTGTTGATATTTTAATACATAATCAACTTTCTTATGGGCTAAGTATAAAAATAGTTAACCACTAACCATGTAAACTTTTCAAAGTGTAAAACACTGACCCTAACTCTTAGTAACTTATAAGGATTGAAAAACACTTAAGACACTTATAAGTTAGAAATGATTAGCGTGTAAAATACTTGGTGCACCAAACAACGGTACCACGTCTCTAAATCGTTGTAACGGTTTATCCAACTTTACATGTTTGACTCTTGTTGTAATTACTTTCAATGCACGTGTTATTTTATGAATGTGCTAAGTGTATCCACTCATTAGATGCATCACAAGGGGTATATTCTTGGTTATGCTTCACAAGGGAGGTTATCTCTTTTGGTAGGGGCAGCCTCTTGGCCTTAAATTACGTGGATCTGCTAAGTCAGTTAGAAAGTACAAGGTCACACAAATATCGCCCTTCACATGAGCGATTTAGGACATGTTTGGGAGAGACCACTGTGCAAATGCAAGTTAATATTTCAGTTTGAGCAAATCGTTGTCTTTAATTAGATATATTGAGTGTAGCTTGGAGCTTTAGTGAAGCTCTGCAACATTTGATCAACTTAAGACCAACCGTCGTAGTGGCTTATTTGTGGGTGTTATTTTTTTTGCCCAATCAGGTTCAAACACGTTGGGGCACCACCCCCTGGGTGTATTTGGCAACTTTTTCTGTTTTGGCTTTTTCAAACCACGCTTGAAGGAATTTGTAACAACCAATCACATTTAATCTTCCTTTTTTAGACCAGTACCTTTTTTTGTTGGTTTTTTTTAATTTTTATTTAATTTTTTACACCCTTTTAACATAATGTCAACATCTCCACTACACCCATTTTAGATAAACATCCAATAATGTCCCTTGCTAACTGTACTACCACATGGTGAAAAACACTCAAAAATGGAGACATTATTCACCCTTACCACTACGCATGGTCTAACAGATATAAAACTTCAATTTTCATATAAGGATATTAGCTCTGAGCTTTTAGCTCAAAAAATAATTTGGGATGGTGGTAAAATTAGAATCTATCAAGTAACAAATATAACTAGGTTATCAAGATTAATTTCAAATCAAGAAACCGAATTTTGAAAATTTTCAAGTTTGATGGAGATAGGGACGGCAACGGGTCGGGTTCAAGTCGGGTATTGGCAATCCCATACTCATACCCAGATGTAAAATCGTGTCCCATAACCGACCCAATACCCGTCGGGTATTTATTGGGATTATTACCCGTCGGGTATCGGGTATACCCGCTGGTATTGGGTATACCCATTAGTTTGTAAAAAGATATACGTTGGGATTTCCAAATACATATTTTACTATTATAATTATTATATAATTTTATTTATGCAACAACTATTATAAATTTAAAATGTACATTACATACATATAAGTTTTATCATAAATTTATAATAACTTTATAATACTTATACTGTCACACCCCGACCCGCAGCGGAATAAGAGTCGGGGCATAATTGGGTTATCACCAAAGCTCATGATATTTACTAAGATGTTTCATATTTATTAAAGTCAAAGTTACATTTCCAAATATCCAAACATGTCCATACAATACAAAGAAAATAAACCAAACATAACAATCCCAAACTCTAAATCATTTTATTCTTCTAGTCCAATCCTATGTGTTTCTGGCTGCAGCTGGTTCACCTGTATCATGTGTAAAAATGGGGGTTTTTGGGTCAACATAAGTTGGCGAGTGAACCTTGTTAGATAAACATTTATTATTGATTTACTTGTTAGTTTATCAATGAAAAATTGTGCATAATCATAAATGAGCAAATGTAAATAACCAAGCAGTAGCAATAGCAATCACAACTATAACATACAATAACACATGATAGCATACATTAACATACCAACATCATACGATAAATAACATGAATGAAACTGTGCGATCAAGGCTCAATCAAACGGAGCCGATCGTATGTGGGCACGCCAGGTTCACGCTCATAATGTAATGGGGAACATGCTCAACGCTCATAATGTAATGGGGAGCGGCGGCCTATGAAATTGCATGTACTGAAAATAATAAATTGCATCTAACGATAACCACACAACAGTTGAAACAAACTGAATACACATGTTCATGATATAATGTATGCACAATGATTTAAATATAATATATATAGCAAGACACATGATACACCCTAAAACGTGATTAAAACGGGGAATTTGTAAAGATTCACTCACATTGGGTGCGTTTGATTGGAGATGATGAGATGCGCACGAGTCGGGAGAGTTGAACAACGAGAATTACTAACCTAAATAATGACGGAAAAATATAGTAAATTAGTGGATTTTATTAAGGATTTTAATAGAATTTTTAGATATATTTTTGTGAGTTTAAGGCTATTTTCTATCTTTAAAAATATTATTTTTAAGTATTTTTAATTGATTTTTAAATTAAATTAAATAAATAAAAATATAAAAAAATTTATTTATTTTTGCGTTGACCGTTGACCGTTGACTTGTTGACCTGTTGACCGGTTCGGTCAGTGTGCAAGTATGCGCTAGGTGAGACTCGAACCCGAGACCTCCCGTACGCGTGCACGCAGCTCTACCAACTGAGCTACGTGTCTAACCCGAAATAATCTTGTTTTTAATTATATTTATATACTAATTCGATTTAACCAAAATTCTTTTAATTTCAAAAACATTTTAATTCGTTCAACCGGTGCCAGTAACAGGTTTCGAACCCGGGACTTGTGCTTTAACATCACACACAGTCCACCGCTGGACTGTGTGTCTAACTTGGTTAATATACCAATTTTTATTATACTTAACAACTAACGGAGTTAACCCGGTTCAGCTTTAATAAAAAAGGCATTTTATTACATAGGGGCTGCGTGTATCAGGGATCGAACTTGTGACATGCGCGTATTATTTGCACACAGTCCACCGCTGGACTGTGTCTCTAACCCGTTTAAAATACCAATTTTAATTATACTTATAACTTAACTATCTTCGTCTTCTTCACTCAAATTACAGTCGACGGTGTTACTAATCCGTTTTCTTGTTTTTACGATTAACAATCATTCTTAAGGCTAAAATGAAATGGCAGAGACGGTGTTGGAAGTAACATACCGTAGGAATGATTTATCACAGAATTTCCGGCAATGCGTCGGCTCTGTTTTTGTGGATAAAACCAATGAAAATTTGGCAAGAATATGGATAAAACCATAACTTGTGGTAACTAATCATAACTTGTGGATAAAACCAATGAAAATTTGGCAAGAATATGGTGGATACGCCGCTAGTACTTCCTATATATAAGTATTCTTGCCAAAGGATCAGAGGCATTATCAGGCGGTTATGAGAAGTTCCATGTAAGATTTGGTATTGCCTTGGTTGAAATTTGTGTTACATTTATATCATCTTGCTATTTAGAGAAATTGGAATTGTGTTCCATTTCTACATAAACTAACCTCTCCATCATAACAAACGAGAGAGGAACTTCCACCATTCAAACATATATGCTATCAGAATGTGGATTCAAATAATTGCTGTTGTGTTTATTTTTATTCAAATATTAGCTGTTGTGTTTATTTATGTTTAAATATTAGCTGTTGTGTTTAATTATGTTCAAATATCAGCTGTTGTGTTTTATTTATGTTTCCATGTAGGTTGTAGTGTTAGAAGTTTTGTCTTAGGATATAACCATATTTTTCCAAACGTAACTAAACTCTTATGCATGATATCATTTTTAGCGAATCATTCCTGCTTATCAATACTTATACAGTAGGCAACAAAAAGCGATTCCTGTAATAGGATACTTAACCCTTACCAGGAACGTTACCGCCTCAAACAAAAACTTACACCCTTACTTTTTTTCTAAGCAAGTAACTGACAAACTAAACATCATCATTCTTTTAGTCAAATATATCACTATTTAAATTTCGGGACGAAATTTCTAAAAAGCAGTGGATACTGTAACATCCGTCAAAAACGGATTTACCAAACCCGCTCCGTTTATCAACCGAACAGTCAGTTAAAATTTTCGTTGCGAATTAAATGCCCAAAATAATTTTAAACGATACATAATCAATTATTATACGGGAATATATAATTAGTTTTTGAAAAACTGTTAAAAAACGCAAAATAAAAATTCATTGGTTCTGCCG
This sequence comes from Scalesia atractyloides, assembly GCA_947069175.1. Classification (NCBI taxonomy): domain Eukaryota; kingdom Viridiplantae; phylum Streptophyta; class Magnoliopsida; order Asterales; family Asteraceae; genus Scalesia; species Scalesia atractyloides. Next base: position 90,869,906 of record CAMTDV010000016.1, on the reverse strand, counting down.
GGTTTCGAACCCGGGTCAGTACCGGTCAACAAACAGACTTAACACATAACACTTGAACCACTGCGCCACTGATGTTATTTGTTAAATATTAGAATCATTTAATTGATATCATGACGTTACGAATTCAAAACCGGGGCCCAAAAATTCAGTCGTCGGAAATCCCGGCAATCTCGCGAAACTTAACGTTTCTTTCAGTTATAACGTAAATCATAAACGCCATATCGGTTATAACCGACGTCTGAGTCCGCGACCAAAGTCATAACCGCCGGAGTTTTTATAACTTACGAATCCAGTCGGAAATCAGACCAAGTTCTTCGAAGATTTGCCCTATAAAAACCACCTCGAACTTCTGCAAACATTTTCGCTCAAAACCGCACCTTTTCTCGGCGAAAACTCACTCGCCGGAATTATTCTGTTCGTCGCCGGAAAAAACGGTTTCCCCATTTCTGAGCCTTACTAAACCCTTTGAGCTTATACCGAAGTCACCCACACCCTTTGTAAGCTTCCTGGAGACTCGCTGCTGCAAGACACTCGTCGCCGGAAGGGATTGCTGTCGCCGGAGTTCTGCCGGAAAACAGAGGAAAGCTAGTCGGTATACCTCACGCTTATTTTTCTTTCTTTTTACTTATACCTCATCTGTAATTAATCATAAAACGCTAAAGAACATGTTTTAATCATCGAACCAGTCGATTTCCGATTCTGGTTAAAACCAGTGAAGAAGACGATGACTGCTGTAATGTTTAAGTATAATTAAAAACAAGAAATTACTCGGGTTAGACACACAGTCCAGCGGTGGACTGTGTGCACATTAAACAAGCAAAGGTCTCGAGTTCGAATCTTGTTCCACACACATCGCCTTAATAAAAATGATTTTTTTTTATTAACCGAACCGGAGTCATACTGATATATGTTAAGTATATTAATAACCGGAAAGATAACCAAGTTAGACACACAGTCCAGTGGTGGACTGTGTGTATGATTATATCACAGGTCACGAGTTCGAGTCCGGGCTACTGCACCGACTCGGACAATTATCTTTTTTTTTAAAATAAGACAGAAAAGGAAATAACTAATTTGTGTTTAAGTATAATAAAAATCAGTAAAGTTAACAAGTTGGACACACAGTCCAGCGGTGGACTGTGTGTTAGTATAAGCCACAGGTCCCGGGTTCGAGACCTGTGGAGCGCACCGTCTAATTCAATTAAAGTGTTTTTAAAATAAAAGGATTTTCTGTTTAAACTAGTTAATATATAAATATAATTAAAAACAGATATATAACGGGTTAGACACGTAGCTCAGTTGGTAGAGCTGCGTGCACGCGTACGGGAGGTCTCGGGTTCGAGCCTCACCCAGCGCACTTATATTCGCACTCGAACCGGTCAACGGTCAAGTCAACGGTCAACGGTCAAGTCAACGGTCAGAAAAAGTCAAATTTTTTTATTATTTTTATTTAATTATTTTAATTAAAAATCAATTAAAAATACTTAAAAATAACATTTTTAAGGTTAGAAAATAGCCTTAAACTCACAAAAATACACCCAACAATCCTACTAAAATAGATTAATAAAATCCGTTTACTTACCAAACCATAATGCGATTTATCTAGGTTAATCTCACTCGTGGTTAAAACCACTTCGCGTGCATTCAACATCATCAACCGAACGCACCCACTGTGAGTGAATCTTACAACTCCCCCTTTTAAATTACACGTTTTAGGGTGTGTCATGTGTTATAAAAATAATTAACTTGTTTATTTAAACTTGTGCCATACCACATCATGATCTAAACTTAGAATGTTTATATTGTTGTGATTACTTATTCCCTTTTTGTCAAATTATATGAAACTCATTCATTAAGCCCATCAGTTCCTCGTGGGAGACGAGTTGAACAACGCGTGCCTCAAATCAAATTCATTATTGTTCATGTGTGTATCATTGAGTTTATATTGTTTGTAGTTGTGTCATTCATATTATCATGTTTATGCAATTCATTCATTAGGCCCCTCAGTTCCTCGTGAGAGACGAGTTGAGCAACGCGTGCCTCTAAATGTTTCCATTATTGTCATGTGTGATTTATTTAATATCTAATGATTGTTGAATGAGTTTACATCTATTTTTACTCATGTTTGGTTGTGCACATATTTCATAATCAATTTAATAAACTTGTTCAAATGTTTTTCCATAGGATTCACTCGCCAACTTTATGTTGATCCAAAACCTTTTTACACATGATACAGGTGAACAGGTTGAAGCAAAGAAAACATAGGAAATGCCTTAGAAGAGAACAAAGATGCTTAGATTGATAGCTAGAACATGTTGTAACATTTATTGTAAATTTCCATTAAATTGTATTTAATGAATATGAAACGCATAATAAATGTCATGAGCTTTGATGATAACCCAATCATGCCCCGATCACCTTTTCCGCTGCGGGTCGGGGTGTGACAGGTTATAAACCTGAATGTGCGATTAATCAAACGATTAGACGGTTGAATTGCCGATTTCGGTTTCTCAGTTGGCGCAACCGGTTTAACTAGATTTGTGTATAAGAGTTATTTGTTTCCCTAAGTTGACAGAAAACAAACAAGTGGCGGAGTGGTTATGCGGGTGAGTGTTAAGTCTTTGAAGTTATAATCCGGCTGACCCGGGTTCGAGTCCCGGCAGCAACATTTCATTTTTATTTATTTTGTTTTTTATCAAATATAATTTTTATAGTTTAGTTTGTTTATTAATTATGTATCATTAAAAATCAAAATAATCATAAATATACAACGTGACATTTACAACTTGATATTCGATTACAAAACGGAGCGGGTTTTGGAAACCCGTTTTTGACAAATGTTACAGTATCCCCTACTTTTAGGAATTTCGTCCCGAAATTTAAGTAGTAGAAGTAGTAGGAAAAAGATGCGGGTATTTTTCGCGCATTGAGTCTTCACGTTCCCAAGTAAACTCATGTCCCCGTTTCGACTCCCAGCGTACCCTAACAATTGGAATGCGACTTCGTCGTAGACGTTTCTCCCCGAAGTCCATGATTTCTACTGGTCTTTCAATAAAATGCATAGATTCATCAATCTGAATATCTTCCAGAGGAATGTGGAGGTTTTCATCGGCGAGGCACTTCTTCAAGTTCGACACGTGGAATGTGGGATGAATCCTGTTGAGTTCTTCTGGTAGATCAAGCTTGTATGCTACAGGTCCTACTCTTTCGAGTATCTTGAAAGGTCCTACGTAGCGTGGTGCTAGCTTGCCTTTTTGACCAAAACGAACTACTCCCTTCCACGGTGATACTTTTAGAAGTACATGATCACCAATGTTAAACTCTAAAGGCTTCCGTCGTTTATCTGCATAACTCTTTTGACGACTTTGAGCCGCTAGAAGATTGTTTCGGATTTGATGGATCTTGTCTGTGGTTTCTTGGATCAATTCTGGACCAGTGATTTGAGCTTCCCCAATTTCGTGCCAACATACTGGAGATCGGCACTTATGACCATATAAGGCTTCAAAAGGTGCCATGCCGATACTTGAATGATAGCTGTTGTTGTACGAAAATTCTACTAATGGTAGATGAGCGTCCCAATTTCCCTTGAAGTCTATAACACATGCGCGAAGCATATCTTCAAGAGTTTGGATGGTGCGTTCAGATTGACCATTAGTTTGAGGATGATAGGCGGTACTGAGATCTAGTCGCGTACCCATAGCGGCTTGTACTGCTTGCCATGTTCGTGAAGTGAAACGACCATCACGATCAGAAATAATGCTTAACGGTACCCCATGTCGGCCTACGATTTCGCTGATATAAATACGAGCAAGCTTTTCGTTCTTGAAATCTTCGCGGATAGGAATAAAGTGAGCTGATTTTGTAAGTCGGTCGATAATTACCCATATAGTGTCATACCCACCAGAAGTGCGAGGTAACCCGGTAATGAAATCCATGGTTATATTTTCCCACTTCCATACAGGTATTTCAGGTTGGACCAGAAGTCCTGAGGGTCTTTGGTGTTCAGCTTTCACCTTGGAACATGTTAGGCACTTGGAAACAAAAACAGCAATATCCTTTTTCATTCCAGGCCACCAATAGGTATATCGTAGGTCTTGATACATCTTATCGGCTCCTGGGTGTATAGAGTATCGCGTTTTGTGAGCTTCCTTCATAAGAATTTCACGAAGATTGTTGTGGTTAGGAATCCAGATACGATCTAGGTAGTACAGAATACCGTCATATTTAGTTTCAATTTTAAGTTCAGCTCCACAGGACATCTCCTTTCGTACATCATCTTCCGTTACTGAAACATGTTGGGCTTCTCGAATTTGATCTTTAATGTCAGTTATGATTTGCGAACATAGAAGACGAATGGAGTTCGCATAACCCTTTCGACTAAGTGCATCAGCCACCACATTTGCTTTGCCAGGGTGGTATCGAATTTCACAGTCGTAGTCATTTAGAAGTTCGACCCATCTTCGTTGCCTCATGTTTAACTCCTTTTGATTGAAGATATGTTGAAGACTCTTGTGGTCAGTGTATATTTCACACTTAGTACCATAGAGATAATGTCTCCATATCTTAAGAGCGAACACAACGGCTCCAAGTTCTAGGTCATGAGTGGTGTAGTTCTTCTCATGCGTCTTGAGTTGTCTCGAAGCATAAGCTATAACTTTTCCTCTTTGCATTAGAACGCAGCCTAATCCTTGCCCTGACGCGTCGCAATAGACCACGAAATCATGACAACCTTCAGGAAGAGTAAGGATTGGTGCATCACAAAGTTTTTGTTTAAGAGTTTGGAAGGCTTCTTCCTGCTTGGGTCCCCATATGAAAGGTTTTCCCTTGTGAGTTAAAGCCGTGAGTGGTACAGCAATGCGTGAGAAGTTTGAGATGAATCGACGATAATAACCAGCCAAACCAAGAAAAGATCTTACTTCAGTTGGTGTACGTGGAGCTTGCCATTCTTGTACCACTTTGATCTCTGAGGGGTCGACATGTATTCCCTTGTCATTGACTACATGTCCGAGGAATTGCACCTCTTTTAACCAGAATTCGCATTTGGAGAATTTGGCGTAAAGCTTTTCATTCTCTAGAAGTGTAAGGATGAGTCGAAGATGACGCTCATGATCAGATTTAGACTTTGAATAAATAAGAATGTCGTCGATGAAGACTATAACAAATCGATCAAGATAAGGTTTGCATACTCTGTTCATTAGGTCCATGAAGACAGCTGGTGCGTTGGTAAAACCAAATGGCATGACCATGAATTCATAATGGCCATAACGAGTTCGGAAAGCAGTCTTTGGGACGTCTTCTTCATGTACTCTAAGTTGATGATAGCCAGATCGAAGGTCGATTTTTGAAAAGCAGTTGGCACCTTGAAGTTGGTCAAGAAGATCATCAATGCGAGGTAAAGGATAGCGATTCTTGATTGTTAATTTGTTGAGCTCTCTGTAGTCGATGCACATACGAAACGATCCATCTTTCTTCTTTACAAAAAGGACAGGTGCACCCCAAGGCGATGAGCTAGGACGTATGAATCCCTTGTCAGTCAACTCTTGTAATTGACTGGCTAGCTCTTGCATTTCAGAGGGGGCTAACCTATAAGGAGACTTTGCAACTGGTGTAGCACCAGGTATAAGATCAATACGGAATTCGACTTCTCTAACTGGAGGAAGTCCTGAAATATCGTCAGGAAAAACTTGCGGGAAATCTTTTACTACTGGAATGTCTTCAAGTTTCTTCTCCATGGTTCCCTTTTTGATGATATGAGCTAAAAACGCGACATAATTTTTGCGAAGATATTTTTGGGCTTGAAGACAAGACATTAAGCTGAGCCCCTTCGACGAGGTTTCACCAAAGATTCGAAGAGTCTGACCGTTTGAAAGAGGAATACGTATAAATTTTTCGCGACATACAACTTCTGCCTGATGTTGACTGAGCCAGTCCATACCAATTATGATATCAAAACTTCCCAGCTTCATAGGAATAAGGTCGACTGAGAAATCGTGGTCGTTTAAGGTGAGTGTACAATTGCGTATAATAGAGCTTAATGAAACTGGTTTCCCGTCAGCAACTTCTACCGTTATGGATTCCATGAGCTTATCCCGATTTTGGTTTAAGATAGGTTCAAATTCTAAGGACACAAAACTTCTATCCGCACCAGTATCAAATAACATAGATGCATATCTACCATTTATAAGGAACGTACCGTTAACCACATTGCCGTCGGCCCTAGCTTGATTAGCGTTGATATTGAAAGCTCTTCTCTTTTCAGGTGGAGGAGCTTGGTTCGCTTGATTCACCGGGTTGGCTTGAGCCTGAGCATGAATAATGTTTACCAACCTTGGACAAGTGTTTCTGAAATGGCTTTGGTCTCCGCAATTGTAGCAAGCCCGCATAGGTTGACCCATAGGATAATTGGGTTGGTAATATGTTTGGGCTAAATGTTGGGTGGGTGGTAATAGTAGGGGTTGTTGGGCTTGACCCATTAATTGTTGGTGGGTTTGGGTTAAAGGTTGGTGGCGGTTCGTTCGCTGGGGCATGCGGCAGGTTTGAACAGTATGACCCGCGCGACCACAGCCGGTGCAATGCTGGCAAGGATAATCAGGAGAATGGTGATATTGGCAACGGTTACATTTTGGTAACGGGCCACAGTAGGGTCTTTTGTATAGTGCAGGTGAAGGAGCGACTTTGGTAATGGGTGCAGCAGGAATTGGGAGGTTGGTTTGTGTAACGGCGAAGTTTCTGGTGTTGCGCTTCCTCTTGTTAGCAAACTTAGAGGAGGAGATGGAATGGTTTGAAGTTTGACCCTCAACAGGGGCTTTCTTTTTCTCTTCTTTAAACTTCCCGTTGCGAATTCGATTCTCGGTCAGTTCAGTCGCTAGCTCCATAGCAGCTTCAAGTGTTACCGGTGAAACGCTGAGAACTGAATCTTGGATTTTCAAGGGAAGTCCTCGAATATAATGCTCGATCAAACGATAAGTTGGGGTAAACAAATTTGGAACCATTTGGTTCAACTCCAAGAACCTTTTGTTATAGGTGGTGTGATCCCCCTCCTTCTGTTTTAAAGAATGAAATTCGTCCTCCAACTTTTTAATTTCACTCCTAGGACAGAAACGCCTAGTCATGATTTCCCTTAACTCCTCCCAAGTTAAGGCCATTGCATCATCAGTTCCCCTCTTCCCTTTTTCAGTATTCCACCAAGTGAGAGCTACCCCAAATAGTCTCCCGGTGGCCTATCGAACCTTGCGATCCTCAGGACAATCGCAGTTGAGGAAGGTGTTTTCCATTTCCTCGAACCAGTGGAGGAGAGCAGTGACACCTTCGGTCCCCTCAAATTTAGGAGGATCACAAAATTTGAAATGTTTGAATGAGCACTTGCTGGTAGGAGGGTTGTCGATGTTCTGGTCATGTTGTTGGGGAGGGTTAGTAGGATTTGTAGCGAGGGCTTGTTGTACTTGGACCACAATGTCAGGCAGTATCGTGGCCATTTGTTTCGCGATTTGTGTGGCCAAGCATTCCTGAGACTTTCCTGATCTTTTACCCCTTCGTTGTTGTCTGACGACATCTACAGGAACATACATGAGAAGATTGTGAGTTTATGGTGTCTTTTTAGGTGTCATGTGTCTTTAAGAAAAATGAAAATAACATAAATATCAATAATGCAACTACATCCATAGGATGTCTTGGGTTTGCTCATGTTGGGCCTCAAATGTCCCCCATACCTTCACCTATATAGTCATGTGGGCCCCCATGGCTATTGGCTTGGTAGGATTCACATTAGTATTGGCGATTTAACACTCGCATCACCCGAATGCAAACCACAAAATATGTTTACGAGATGTATGGTCGGAATGTGTCCAGGTGTAGACACAATGACAACTCAAAGTGGGGTTAGCTCACACGACGTTTGGTATAGCATGCTTTGGCCTAATAGGTACTTCGTACTCTCATCGTTAGTCCCCAGGTAGGCAAACTGGTCCTTTATTTTGGATTTATACGAATGCCAGCCTAGACAGGACGTTCCGACTACCGGTACTGGTACCCTTCCAGTTACTACATGCCCGTCATGAGAACTCACTTTGATGGGATTTGAAAACACAAAAATCATTGTAAAAACATTCATGATGTGGTGTGTGCTTTCATGGATATGATGTGTTATGAGAATATGATTCATGATAGGCATTATATGATAATACATATTTATGAACATGCTTGCATAATATTGAATGTAACATTTAACATAAAACATATAAACATCATGAAATTTGGCATGTAACACACAAAAATCTTATAATTTTCTAATCAACTATAGTATAGGCTCTAAGGGTCTAATAACCTATCCTATATCCCTATAGTCATGGCTCTGATACCAATCTGTCACACCCGACCCGCAGCGGAATAAGAGTCGGGGCATAATTGGGTTATCACCAAAGCTCATGATATTTACTAAGACGTTTCATATTTATTAAAGTCAAAGTTACATTTCCAAATATCCAAACATGTCCATACAATACAAAGAAAATAAACCAAACATAACAATCCCAAACTCTAAATCATTTTATTCTTCTAGTCCAATCCTATGTGTTTCTGGCTGCAGCTGGTTCACCTGTATCATGTGTAAAAATGGGGGTTTTTGGGTCAACATAAGTTGGCGAGTGAACCTTGTTAGATAAACATTTATTATTGATTTACTTGTTAGTTTATCAATGAAAAATTGTGCATAATCATAAATGAGCAAATGTAAATAACCAAGCAGTAGCAATAGCAATCACAACTATAACATACAATAACACATGATAGCATACATTAACATACCAACATCATACGATAAATAACATGAATGAAACTGTGCGATCAAGGCTCAATCAAACGGAGCCGATCGTATTGCATGTACTGAAAATGAAAAATGTCTGTGCGATCAAGGCTCAATCAAACGGAGACGATCGTTTGTGGGCACGCCAGGTTCACACTCATAATGTAATGGGGAACATGCTCAACGCTCATAATGTAATGGGGAGCGGCGGCCTATGAAATTGCATGTACTGAAAATAATAAATTGCATCTAACGATAACCAGACAACAATTGAAACAAACTGAATACACATGTTCATGATATGATGTATGCACAATGATTTAAATATAATATATATAGCAAGACACATGATACACCCCAAAACGTGATTAAAACGGGGAATTTGTAAAGATTCACTCACATTGGGTGCGTTTGATTGGAGATGATGATATGCGCACGAGTCGGGAGCGTTGAACAACGAGAATTACTAACCTAAATAATGACGGAAAAATATAGTAAATGAGTGGATTTTATTAAGGATTTTAGTAGAATTTTTAGATATATTTTTGTGAGTTTAAGGCTATTTTCTATCTTTAAAAATATTATTTTTAAGTATTTTTAATTTATTTTTAAATTAAATTAAATAAATAAAAATATAAAAAAAAATTGTTTATTTTTGCGTTGACCATTGACCGTTGACCGTTGACTTGTTGACCTGTTGACCGGTTCGGTCAGTGTGCAAGTATGCGCTGGGTGAGACTCGAACCCGAGACCTCCCGTACGCGTGCACGCAGCTCTACCAACTGAGCTACGTGTCTAACCCGAAATAATCTTGTATTTAATTATATTAATATACCAATTCGATTTAACCAAAATTCTTTTAATTTCAAAAACATTTTAATTCGTTCAACCGGTGCCAGTAACAGGTTTCGAACCCGGGACTTGTGCTTTAACATCACACACAGTCCACCGCTGGACTGTGTGTCTAACTTGGTTAATATACCAATTTTTATTATACTTAACAACTAACGGAGTTAACCCGGTTCAGCTTTAATCAAAATGGCATTTTATTACATAGGGGTTGCGTGTATCAGGGATCGAACTCGTGACATGCGCGTATTATTTGCATACAGTCCACCGCTGGACTGTGTGTCTAACCCGTTTAAAATACCAATTTTTAATTATACTTATAACTTAACTATCTTCGTCTTCTTCACTCAAATTACAGTCGACGGTGTTACTAATCCGTTTTCTTGTTTTTACGATTAACAATCATTCTTAAGGCTAAAATGAAATGGCAGAGACGGTGTTGGAAGTAACATACCGTAGGAATGATTTATCACAGAATTTCCGGCAATGCGTCGGCTCTGTTTTTGTGCACCTCAACTAAACAAAACAATTAACCGTTTTGATTAGCCAATCGTGGAATTGAAGTGATAAACAAACGTTAACAGTGTGATTGAAGGTCCTTACCGTTTCACAGACGGAAATAAAGATTTCCAGAAATTTTCCAGCGAACTGGAATTATCTGATAACGGTGTCTGAATTCGATTTCAATTGCAAGGTTTAAGTTAGAAATAGCTTAACAATTGTTAGACTACGACGGTATTGAAAGAATTACCGTTTTGATGATGTACGGTTTTCCGGCGAACTTGCAGAAATTTCCGGCGAGTTGATTTAAGCGTTCTGATGGACTGAAAGTATGAAGAAAGTGAAATGGAAGGTTTGTATGGTGTTTCTGAGTCGCGAGAGGGTCTTGATTGAAGTAATTCAGTCTTTGATTATTTTCGGTTATAAAAACCGATCATGATCAAAATTGAAGTTCATTCAAATCTGAATTGATTAAAAATCGTCGGTGCATCGGTTATAAACCTGAATGTGCGATTAATCAAACGATTAGACGGTTGAATTGCCGATTTCGGTTTCTCAGTTGGCGCAACCGGTTTAACTAGATTTGTGTATAAGAGTTATTTGTTTCCCTAAGTTGACAGAAAACAAACAAGTGGCGGAGTGGTTATGCGGGTGAGTGTTAAGTCTTTGAAGTTATAATCCGGCTGACCCGGGTTCGAGTCCCGGCAGCAACATTTCATTTTTATTTATTTTGTTTTTTATCAAATATAATTTTTATAGTTTAGTTTGTTTATTAATTATGTATCATTAAAAATCAAAATAATCATAAATATACAACGTGACATTTATAACTTGATATTCAATTACAAAACGGAGCGGGTTTTGGAAACCCGTTTTTGACAAATTTTACATATACACTTATATGTATATAATTCACAACATACAAAATATAAATACTATTATCAAATACATATATTAAAAGAAAATTTATTTTTTCACATTAGGAGCATACTAAAATAAATCACTAATAGATAAGGTTTAATGAAATAAAAATATAAATTAAAAATTCGGGTATATGATCGGGTATATAGTTCGGGTAAACGGGTATGTGGTTTCGGGTATCACCTAATCTTATACCCGGCCCAATACCCGTCGGGTATTGGGTTTACCTGTCGTATTTGTGTCGGGTTTCGAGTATACCCGTCGGTCTCGAGTATGTTTGCCATCCCTAGTGGAGGATTCCAGTAAAGAATTAGACCATTCTAAGGAAAATATATAAAAACAAATGTTAATTAAAAAGAATAATTCTTAATTAAAAAAACCATTGGGTGTGTTCCACGTAACAAACTTGGCTAGTTCCATTATGGGTGCAAGTTAATTTTGGTTATTTTTCCACTATTGTAGCTTGGCTAAATCTATTTGGGTGTATGTTGTTTTGCTTCCAGCTCCTTGTTATGAATAACAAATAAAATTATTTTTGTCGTTTTAAAAAATTAATAATATTTCTCAAAACACAAAAACCAAAATGTGAAATTAAGATACGCAAATTATAGTTTTCAGACTAAGTGATTTTTTTAGATAAAATTACACAAAATAACATTTATGTTTCATCTAACTGCAAACCATACTTTTCACTTTAAAATCTGCCAAAAACGACATTTATGTTCATGTTTTGATACAATGGTCAATGTTTCACACTAATTTAGTTTGTTTTACTGGTTAAGACCCCTCACATGCTTTCATGTGAGAGCTTTTTGGCCCTTTTACTTCTTTTTTATAATTAGTTTTCTTTTTTAAATAAACTATAAATCACCAATCCTTCTCTCTCTCATCGTCAACACTATCTTCGTTGTAACACCCAAAGTTAGAAATATAGAACATAAGTTAAGTAAGACCCGAAGGTCTAGTACGTATTATTCAGAATTTCAAAGTTAACTGGCATCTTCAAATTAGCCCTAAAACATTAATTCTCTCTCTTCACCCCACTCAGAGTAACCTGTGAACCTGTATGAACAAAGATTCACTATAAACTGAGACAAAGTAACTGAAACATATCAAATATTAAATCATATCATACAGATGTACCTATAAGCTAAACTGAGTACGTACTGCGTGATCATACACAGGTAATTACTTCCGTATACAAATCGCGACATGGATTTGGTTGGCATACCTGACATCCACGTCTTGTGGTCTGAAACTGGTACTGAAAATCTAGGATCGATCCATATACCTCCTAGTAGCTTGTACAATACTTGTACATAAGGACGCCGTGAACTAATCTCTCTATCATGGTAGTAGCACAAGCTGTCAATACCACAACAACATGCTCGTGGAACACTCGACAAGAAGAGAGCGCTTAGGGTATCGGAGTACTGATAACCGGAGTCACGTCATCTGATGTAATAATGTTAATAATTGATTATAATGTAATACGTATAACATATATCAGAACATGCGATAATGAGTGTAACATTCGCCAAAAACGGAACTCTGAAACCCGACCCGGATTTTTAAAACCGGATCTATCAGGAAATAATTAAAAATGAGAATTTTATAAAATTTATTAATTTAGTAATTAATGTTGGTTACGTATCGCGATGGATAAAAACCGGACTGAAAACATTAATCGTATAAGCATTCTCAATTAGTATAGTTAGTTTTATGTAAGGGAAACTTTAACGATGTTATTTATAATAGTTATAAGTTAACGGATTAATTATGTAATTTTTGGAAACTATTTTATAATTTAAAATCAACTAACTAAGTTAGTTTAATTAATATAAATCAAGTTAACATGATTATAAAAACTTAAGGGGTTAGTTATGCACTTATTAGGAACTATATTAAAACCTAAAATAACTAACTAGGTTAGTTTAAGTTAAAACTGAGTTTCTTGTTTGTAAACAAATATTGATCAAACAAATAAAATTCACAAACTGGAAATCATCAATGACCGATTTCCATTCATCTCAAAGGATTCAAATGTTTTACAATTCAACTGACTCTGGAGACTTCCCCTCAGCTGATCATGTAAACAAATTAGTTCGTACAATAGAAAAGGTGAAGTGTGTGATAAATTGATCACTAACAGGTGTGATCTATTTATACTAAGTACGAAAGCTTTGTTCAGTGATTGACTGCGTCACCCTGATAGTGACATCTAACATTCCTAACAGAAAAGATTCCACAGATGTTTGCAAACATCTATGCAAATCCTAACATCTGATCTAGGCTAATCTTGTAACATCCGTCGAAAAACGGGTTTCCAAACCCGCTTCGTTTATTAATCGACTAATCAGTTATAAAATTCGTTGCGTATTTATGATTAATATTAATTTTAAACAATACATAATTAATAAACATTTTAGAATTTAAAAACCCATAATTATTAAAAAGTAAAAATAAGTTAGTAAAAAAAGAAAAGAGGCTGCCGGGTTTCGAACCCGGGTCAGCCGGAAGAAACAAACAAACACCTAACCACTCCGCCACTTGACTCGTTTGTGATATATGTTGAAACAATTAACATTTATAATAGAACTCTAAATCAAACCCAGTGATCAGCGCGCCCAATCCGCAGTCGCCGGAAATCCCGACGATTTCGCGAGACTTCGACCGTTTCCTTTGACTGAACGCGTATATTAACTTCGACATCGGTTATAACCGATATCTAATCCCGCGATCTCAGTCATAACCGCCGGAGAAAACCTTGACCATGAATCAAGACCAAATTCGGACTCAATTCATCCTGATTCTTCCTATAAATACACACCCAAGTCTCTGGTAATCTTTTCGCTCAAAATCGCACAATTTCTCGAAGCAATTACACTCGCCGGAGATATTCTGTATTGCCGGACATTGCCGGAAAACCGATACTTACATCAAATCGGTAAATTTCTCAACTCTTTCGTTTTCAATCCATTGTTAGACTTATACTAACTTCAATCCTTCAACCGGAATCGGTCCCAGATGACGTTGCCGGATAATCTGCACTCGCCGGAAAATCTCTGGAAATTTCGAAATCACGCTGTGAATCGGTACAAACATCTAAACCCTCTGATAATCCTTGTTTAGTAACTCAATTTCACAACTCATCGATCAAAACTGTTTAATTGATTTAATCAGACAGAATTCACAAATCAGAGCCGGCGACCATTGCCGGAATTCTGAGGAAAGCATTCTGTTCGGTACATTCGATTCCGTAACTCTATTTATTCATTACATTTCAATCACTTATATGATCGACGAACGATTTAAACCAGAACAGTTGGATATCGTTTGTCTGTGTCTTTGAATGAAGAAGACGAAGTCGACATTGTGTATAAGTTTAATTAAAACAAGATATTAAACCAGGTTAGCACACAGTAGTGTGGACTGTGTGCAAACACATAGCGCACGTCATGAGTTCAAACCTTACAAACGCACCGACTTTCCGAATTAAAACCAAATTTTTTTAAACTGAATCAGAACAGGTCCCAGTATGTTTATAAGATTAATATAAACCGTAAGTTAAACAGATAAGACACACAGCCCAACTGGTTGGGCTGTGCGCTTACAAACCGAAGGACCCGAGTTCGATCCGGGTCCCTGCAACCGGTTCAACCATTTAAATCCTTTTAATATAAACCAAATAAATTAACATTTAATTAGTGTATATATAAAATTAAAACATAGAATATTTCGGGTTAGACACGTAGCTCAGTTGGTAGAGCTGCGTGCACGCGTACGAGAGGTCCCGGGTTCGAACTCACTCAGTGCACACTCAACCACAGTCCCGAACCGGTCAACGGTCAACAAAAAGTCAATTTTTTTTTTTTTTTTATTATTTATTTATTTAATTTAAAAATCAATTAAAAATACTTAAAAATAATATTTTTAAAGTTAGAAAATGACTTAAACTCACAAAAATAAATCTAAAAATCCTATTAAAATTGTTAATAAAATCCACTTATTTACCGTACCATTTCATTATTATTTTAGGTTAGTTTTTCCTCGTCGATCAAATCCCAAAACTCGTGCGCATTCAACATCATCAAAAGAACGCACCCAATGTGAGTGAATCTCTACCAATTCCCCGTTTTAATCACATTTTGGGGTGTATCATGTGTCGCTTAATTATTTATTATATTTAAACACTTGTGCATCCATCATATCCATGATCAAATGTGTATCCAATATGTATCAATTGTTGTGTGGTTAATGTTTAGATTAAATTATCATTTTCAGTACATACATTTCATTAGGCCCAACAGCTCCCCGTGGGAGACGGGTTGAGTACAGGTGCCTCATTTCGATCGGCTCCGTTTGATTGAGCCTTGATCTCACATAATCATCATAGGCTCGTCTGTTCCCCATTACCTATGAGCGGAACGTGACGTTGCCAACATACGAGGCCAGCTCCGTTTGATTGAGCCTGGATCTCACAATACATTATCATTCATGTCATATACTCATTCAAGGTGGTTTGTGATTGTTTGTTTATATACGTTTGCTCACATATGATTATTGCACAACTTTTCAATATTAAATACAACAAGAAATCAATAACAATGTTCTTTAAACAAGGTTCACTCGCCAACTTTTGTTGACCCAAAATTTCCCCATTTTTACACATGATACAGGTGATCCAGTTGAAGCAAGAAATACATAGGATGGCCTAGAAGAATAAATCAGTTTAGGCTTTGGATTGTTTATTTAGTTTTCATTTCCTTGTATTGTATGAATTTGGTTTGAACATTTAATTGTAATTTGAATTTAATAAATATGAAACATTTTAGTAAACATCATGAGCTTTGGTGATAACCCAATTATCCCCGACTCTTATTCCGCTGCGGGTCGGGGTGTGACAGATTGGTATCAGAGCCATGACTATAGGGATATAGGATAGGTTATTAGACCCTTAGAGCCTATACTATAGTTGATTAGAATTTTAAAATTGTTTATGTGTTACATACAAAATTCATGATGTTTATATGCTTTATGTTTATTGTTACATTCAATGTTATGCAAGCATGTTCATAAGTACATATTATTATACAATGCTCATCATGAATCATATCCTCATAACATATCATATCCATGAGAGCACACACCTCACAATATCTATGATTTTTGCAACGATTTTTGTATTTTCAAATCACATCAAAGTGAGTTCCCATGACGGGCATGTAGTAACTGAAGGGTACGAGTACGGTAGTCGGAACGTCCTGTCTAGGCTTGGCATTCGTATAAATCCAAAATAAAGGACCAGTTTGCCTACCTGGGGACTAACGATGAGAGTACGAAGGACCTATTAGGCCAAAGCATGCTATACCAAACGTCGTGTGAACTAACCCCACTTTGAGTTGTCATTGTGTCTATACCTGGGCACCCTCCTACCATACATCCCGCAATCATATTTCATGGTTTTCATTCGGGTGATGTGAGTGTTAAACCGCCAACACCAATGTGAATCCTACTAAGCCAATAGTCATGGGGGCCCACATGACTATACAGGCGATGGTATGGGGGACATTGGAGGCCCAAACATGAGCAAACCCAAGACATCCTATGGATGTAGTTGCATTATTGATGATTATGTTATTTTATTATTTTTAACGACACATGACACCTAAAAACTTCTTAAACTCACAATCTTCCTATGTATGTTCCTGTAGATGTCGGCTAGGCAACTACGTGGAGGTAGAAAGTCAGGAAGGTCAAACGAACGCTTGGCCACCCAAATTGCAAAACAAATGGCCGCGGTGCTTCCTGACATCGTAATCCAAGTCCAACAAGCTCTCACCGCGAATCCCATCAACCCTCCCAACCAAGAAGACCAGAACGTCGACAACCCTCCCTCCAAAAAGTGCTCCTACAAACACTTCAAGTCTTGCGATCCCCAAAGTATGAAGGGACCGAAGGTGTCACTGCTCTCCTCCACTGGTTTGAGGAATGGAGAACACTTTCCACAATTGCGATTGTCCCGAGGATCGCAAGGTACGTTACGCAACCGGGAGACTATTTGGGGTAGCCCTTACCTGGTGGAACACAGAAAAGGGTAAGAGAGGAGTCGAAGATGCTATGGCCTTAACATGGGAAGAGTTAAGGGAAATAATGACAAGACGCTTTTGTCCAAGAAGCGAAATCAAGAAGTTGGAAGATGAATTCCACTCGTTAAAACAAAAGGAAGGAGATCATACTTCCTATAACAAAAGATTTCTCGAGCTAAACAAATGATCCCCAACTTGTTCACCCCAGTGTACCGCTTGGTTGAACACTACATCGAGGCCTCCCCTCGAAAATTCAAGACTCGGTTCTAAGCACTTCGCCAGCAACACTTGAAGTCGCAATGGAACTAGCTACCGAACTTACCGAGAATCGCATCCGAGACGGTAAATTCAAGGAGGAGAAAAGAAAGCCCCCATTGAGGCTCAAACTTCAAACCATTCTGGCTCCTCTTCGAAGTTTACTGGTAAAAGGAAGCGAAACAACAGAAACTTTGCTGTCACTCAAACAAACCCCTCAATCACTGCTGCACCCATCACCCAAATTGCCCCCTCAGCTGCACCATATAAAAAGCCATACTCCGGCCCATACCCAAAATGCAACCGTTGCCAATACCATCACTTTCCCGAACACCCCTGCCAACATTGCACCAGCTGTGGCCGTGCAGGTCACACCACCCAAACTTGTCGCACACTTCAGCGAATGAACCGCAACCAACCCTCAACCCAAACCCACCATCAGATAGTGGGTCAAGCCCAACAACCCTTACTTCTACTACCTACACAACATACGGCCCAATCCTACTACCAACCCCACTACCCCATGATGCAACCCATGCGGGCTTGTTATAACTGTGGAGACCCAAACCACTTTAGAAACACTTGTCCACGCTTGGTGAACATCATTCATGCCCAAGCTCAAGCAAATCCGGTGAACCAAGCTAACCAAGCTCCTCCACCTGCTAGAGGAAGAGCTTTCAACATCAACGCCAATCAAGCTAGGGCTGACAACAACGTGGTTAACGGTACGTTTCTCATCAATGGTAGTTATGCATCCATGTTATTTGATACTGGCACGGATAAGAGTTTTGTGTCCTTAGAATTTGAACCCATCCTCAACCAAACTCGTGATAATCTCATGGAATCCATAACGGTGGAAGTTGCTGACGGAAAACCGGTCTCATTAAACTCTATTATACGAAATTGTACCCTCACTTTAAACGATCACGATTTTCCAGTTGACCTCATTCCTATGAAGTTGAGAAGTTTCGACATTATGATCGGTATGGACTGGCTCAGCCAACATCATGCTGAAGTAGTATGCCGTGAAAAGTTCATTCGCATTCCTCTTGCAGACGGTCAAACCCTACGAATCTTTGGAAAAACCCCTTCGAAAGGACTCAAATTGATGTCCTGCCTTCAAGCCCGAAAGTATCTCCGCAAGAACTATGTCGCATTCCTAACTCACGTCGTCAAGAAGGGAAACAAGGAGAAGAAACTAGAAGATATACCTGTAGTGAAAGAATTCCCACAAGTCTTTCCCGACGACATCTCAGGACTTCCTCCCATGAGGGAAGTCGAATTCCGCATTGATCTTATACCTGGCGCTACACCAGTCGCAAAATCTCCTTACAGGTTAGCCCCATCAGAAATGCAAGAGCTGGCCAGTCAACTGCAAGAGTTGACTGACAAAGGATTCATACGTCCTAGCTCATCGCCATGGGGTGCACCAGTTCTGTTTGTGAAGAAGAAAGATGGAACGTTTCGCATGTGTATCGACTACAGAGAACTCAACAAGTTAACGGTCAAGAACCACTACCCATTACCTCGCATCGATGACCTTCTAGACCAACTTCAAGGCGCCACCTGTTTTTCAAAAATCGACATTCGTTCTGGATATCATCAACTCAGAGTACATGAAGAAGACGTCCCAAAGACCGCCTTCCGAACTCCATATGGTCATTACGAATTCATGGTCATGCCATTTGGTTTAACCAACGCCCCAGCAGTACTTATGGATTTAATGAATAGGGTATGCAAACCCTACCTCGACCGCTTTGTCATAGTCTTCATCGACGACATCCTCATCTACTCAAAGTCTAAGTCTGATCATGAACGACGCCTTCGACTCATCCTTACACTCTTAAGGACAGAAAAGCTGTACGCTAAGTTCTCGAAATGTGAATTCTGGTTAAGGGAAGTACAATTCCTTGGAAACGTCGTCAATGACAAGGGAATTCATGTTGATCCTTCAAAGATCAAGGCAGTACAGGAATGGCAAGCGCCACGAACCCCTACCGATGTAAGATCATTTCTTGGTTTGGCTGGTTACTATCGCCGTTTCATTGCAAATTTCTCCCGTATTGCTGTACCACTCACGGCTTTGACTCATAAAGGGAAACCCTTCATATGGGGACCTAAACAAGAAGAAGCCTTCCAAACTCTAAAGCAAAAACTCTGTGACGCACCTATCCTCACACTTCCTGAAGGTTGTGATGACTTTGTAGTATATTGCGACGCGTCAGGGCAAGGACTAGGCTGTGTACTGATGCAAAGAGGAAAAGTGATAGCCTATGCTTCTAGGCAACTCAAAGTTCATGAACTACACCACCCACGACCTGGAACTCGGAGCCGTTGTGTTCGCTCTTAAGATATGGAGACATTACCTCTACGGTACCAAGTGTGAAATATACACTGACCACAAGAGCCTCCAACATATCTTTAACCAAAAGGAGTTGAATATGAGGCAACGAAGATGGGTCGAACTTCTTAACGACTACGACTGTGAAATTCGGTATCATCCTGGCAAGGCAAACGTGGTGGCCGATGCGCTCAGTCGAAAAGGTTATGCGAACTCCATTCGTCTTCTATGTTCGCAAATCATAACCGACATCAAAGATCAAATCCGAGAAGCTCAACATGTTTCTGTAACAGAAAACGACGTACGCAATGAGCTGTCTTGTGGAGCAGAACTTAAAATCGAAACCAAATCCGACGGTATTCTGTACTATCTAGATCGCATATGGATTCCCGATCACAATAACCTTCGTGATTTCCTTATGAATGAGGCACACAAAACACGGTACTCTGTACACCCAGGAGCCGACAAGATGTATCAAGACCTTCGATACACCTACTGGTGGCCTGGCATGAAAAAGGATATTGCTGTTTTTGTTTCCAAGTGCCTTACCTGTTCCAAAGTAAAAGCTGAACATCAAAGACCTTCAGGACTTCTAGTCCAACCCGAAATACCTGTGTGGAAGTGGGAAAACATAACCATGGATTTCATTACCGGGTTACCTCGCACCTCCAGTGGGTATGACACCATATGGGTAATCATTGATCGTCTTACCAAATCAGCTCACTTCATTCCGATTCGCGAGGACTTCAAGAACGAGAAGTTAGCTCGTATCTACATCAGCGAGATCGTAAGCCGTCATGGTGTACCTTTAAGCATCATTTCAGACCGTGATGGTCGTTTCACTTCACGAACATGGCAAGCCGTACAAGCCGCTTTGGGTACACGATTAGACCTCAGTACCGCTTTTCATCCTCAAACTGATGGACAATCTGAACGCACCATCCAAACTCTTGAAGACATGCTTCGAGCATGTGTCATAGACTTCAAAGGGAATTGGGACGCTCATCTACCATTAGTTGAATTTTCGTACAACAACAGCTATCATTCAAGTATCGGCATGGCACCTTTCGGAGCTTTATATGGTCGTAAGTGCCGATCACCAATATGTTGGCACGAAATTGGAGAAGCACAAATCACCGGTCCAGAATTAATTCAAGAAACAATAGACAAGATCCATCAAATTCGAAACAATCTTCTAGCGGCACAAAGTCGTCAAAAGAGTTATGCAGACAAACGACGAAAGCCCTTGGAGTTTAACATTGGTGACCAAGTACTTTTAAAAGTATCACCGTGGAAGGGGTGGTTCGTTTTGGCCAGAAGGGCAAGCTAGCACCTCGCTACGTAGGACCTTTCAAGATACTCGAAAGAGTAGGACCTGTAGCATACAAGCTTGACCTACCAGAAGAGCTCAACAGAATTCATCCCACATTTCACGTATCAAACTTGAAAAAGTGCCTCGCCGATGAAAACCTCCATATTCCTCTAGAAGACATTCAAGTCGATGAATCTATGCATCTCATTGAAAGACCAGTAGAAATTATGGACTTCGGAGAGAAGTGTTTAAGACGAAGTCGTATTCCAATTGTCAGGGTACGCTGGGAGTCGAAACGAGGACCTGAGTTTACTTGGGAACGTGAAGACTCAAAGCGCGAGAAATACCCACATCTTTTTCCTGTTAC
This sequence comes from Scalesia atractyloides, assembly GCA_947069175.1. Taxonomy (NCBI): domain Eukaryota; kingdom Viridiplantae; phylum Streptophyta; class Magnoliopsida; order Asterales; family Asteraceae; genus Scalesia; species Scalesia atractyloides. The sequence goes on along the minus strand of CAMTDV010000016.1, from coordinate 90,848,471 downwards.
CACTACTACTTAAATTTTCGGGACGAAATTTCTAAAGTAGGGGATACTGTAACATCCGTTGAAAAACGGGTTTCCAAACCCGCTTCGTTTATTAATCGAATAATCAGTTATAAAATTTCGTTGCGTATTTATGATTAATAAACATTTTAGAATTTAAAAACTATAATTATTAAAAAGTAAAAATAAGTTAGTAAAAAAAGAAAAGAGGCTGCCGGGTTTCGAACCTGGGTCAGCCGGAAGAAACAAACAAACACCTAACCACTCCGCCACTTGACTCGTTTGTGATATATGTTGAAACAATTAACATTTATAATAGAACTCTAAATCAAACCCAGTGATCAGCGCGCCCAATCCGCAGTCGCCAGAAATCCCGACGATTTCGCGAGACTTCGACCGTTTCCTTTGACTGAACGCGTATATTAACTTCGACATCGGTTATAACCGATGTCTAATCCCACGATCTCAGTCATAACCGCCGGAGAAAACCTTGACCATGAATCAAGACCAAATTCGGACTCAATTCATCCTGATTCTTCCCTATTACACACCCAAGTCTCTGGTAATATTTTCGCTCAAAATCGCACAATTTCTCGAAGCAATTACACTCGCCAGAGATATTCTGTATTGCCGGATATTCGCCGGAAAACCGAGACTTACATCAAATCGGTAAATTTCTCAACTCTTTCGTTTTCAATCCATTGTTAGACTTATACTAACTTCAATCCTTCAACCAGAATCGGTCCCCAGACGACGTTGCCGGATAATCTGCACTCGCCGGAAAATCTCTGGAAATTTCCGAAATCACGCTGTGAATCGGTACAAACATCTAAACCCTCTGATAATCCTTGTTTAGTAACTCAATTTCACAACTCATCGATCAAAACTGTTAATTGATTCAATCAGACGGAATTCACAAATCAGAGCCGACGACCATTGCCGGAATTCTGAGGAAAGCATTCTGTTCGGTACATTCGATTCCGTAACTCTATTTATTCATTACATTTCAATCACTTATATGATCGACAACGATTTAAACCAGAACAGTTGGATATCGTTTGTCTGTGTCTTTGAATGAAGAAGACGAAGTCGACATTGTGTATAAGTTTAATTAAAACAAGATATTAAACCGGGTTAGACACACAGTCCAGTGGTGGACTGTGTGCAAACACATAGCGCATGTCACGAGTTCGAACCTTACAAACGCACGGACTTTCCGAATTAAAACCAAATTTTTTTAAACTAAATCAGAACAGGTCCCAGTATGTTTATAAGATTAATATAAACCGTAAGTTAAACAGATAAGACACACAGCCCAACTGGTTGGGCTGTGCGCTTACAAACCGAAGGACCCGAGTTCGATCTGGGTCCCTGCAACCGGTTCAACCATTTAAATCCTTTTAATATAAACCAAATAAATTAACATTTAATTAGTGTATATATATAATTAAAACATAGAATATTTCGGGTTAGACACGTAGCTCAGTTGGTAGAGCTGCGTGCACGCGTACGAGAGGTCCCGGGTTCGAACCTCACTCAGTGCACACTCAACCACAGTCCGACCGGTCAACAGTCCGGTCAACGGCCGGTCAACGGTCAACAAAAAGTCAAATTTTTTATTTTTGTATTATTTTTTATTTAGTTTAAAAATCAATTAAAAATACTTAAAAATAATATTTTTAAAGTTAGAAAATGACCTTAAACTCACAAAAATAAATCTAAAAATCCTATTAAAATTGTTAATAAAATCCACTTATTTACCGTACCATTTCGTTATTATTTTAGGTTAGGTTTTACCTCGTCGATCAAATCCCAAAACTCGTGCGCATTCAACATCATCAAAAGAACGCACCCAATGTGAGTGAATCTCTACCAATTCCCCTTTTTAATCACATTTTGGGTGTATCATGTGTCGCTTAATTATTTATTATATTTAAACACTTGTGCATCCATCATATCCATGATCAAATGTGTATCCAATATGTATCAATTGTTGTGTGGTTAATGTTTAGATTAAATTATCATTTTCAGTACATACATTTCATTAGGCCCAACAGCTCCCCATGGGAGACGGGTTGAGTACAGGTGCCTCATTTCGATCGGCTCCGTTTGATTGAGCCTTGATCTCACATACATCATCATAGGCTCGTCTGTTCCCCATTACCTATGAGCGGAACGTGACGTTGCCAACATACGAGGCCAGCTCCGTTTGATTGAGCCTGGATCTCACAATACATTATCATTCATGTCATATACTCATTCAAGGTGGTTTGTGATTGTTTGTTTATATACGTTTGCTCACATATGATTATTGCACAACTTTTCAATATTAAATACAACAAGAAATCAATAACAATGTTCTTTAAACAAGGTTCACTCGCCAACTTTTGTTGACCCAAAATTTCCCCATTTTTACACATGATACGGGTGATCCAGTTGAAGCAAGAAATACATAGGACGGCCTAGAAGAATAAATCAGTTTAGGCTTTGGATTGTTTATTTAGTTTTCATTTCGTTGTATTGTATGAATTTGGTTTGAACATTTAAGTTGTAATTTGAATTTAATAAATATGAAACATTTTAGTAAACATCATGAGCTTTGGTGATAACCCAATTATGCCACGACTCTTATTCCGCTGCGGGTCGGGGTGTGACAAATCTAAACACCGATAAGATAAATATTGTTACATTGAGAAACCATTGTCTAAGCTATCCTTTGTTGCAGTTGTCCAAACATCTGTTTGGCCATACAGATGTTTGGTCTTCTTCATCAGACATTTGGCTTGATCAGGGCTTTGGTCTTCAACAGATTTTAGCCTTCAACAGATGTTGGTACTCTTAAACTTCAGTTCTAAGTCTTGATCAGATGTTTGTCATGCCTTGAACATATGTTCTGAATAGGTGTTGAAGATTCACTATCTTGGGGAGAGACTGGTTCAATCTTTTGCTTATTTCTTGATCAATGGATCATGATTTAGCTTTTGGATATCATCTGTCCTTTTGTAGGTCCAACAGTTTAGTTATTATAAACCAGGTTTGCCATGTTATATAAACTTTAGGGGCCTGAGAATTGTTTAAAGTTGTTTCTAATAAAAATAGGAAAAAGGATTGGAGACGGGACTCGAATCCGGGTCTCCACCTGGCCAGACATAACACTCAAACAACCACCACTAGACCAATTCAATAGTTGTCAACTATGTGAAGACAATAGGTTATATAGGATAGTATAATGCATGGGCTAAAGCTACCAATCAAGGAAAACCGGTTTAATGAAAACAAGGAAAGAGGGGTGCTAGTGGGACTCGAACCCGGCACCCTTCGGATAATTAAGTGAACCGCGCACCAGCTGAGCTAGCTATATGCTCCTTGTGACTAAACCCGAGCTGTTTTGTATATAACCCAACCGAAGAGCCCGGAAACTAGGGGTGTGAATTTTTTACCCGACCCGAAAACACAACACGAATCTAACACGATATTCGCGTGTTTAGGTTTAGTCTAAATGGGTTCGGGTCAGTTTCAGGTTGAACCCGTGAACCCGTTTAGGTTAACGGGTCAAGTTGGTGGGTTGACCTTTTAACACATTTATATTATGTCATAAATTAAATAGGGTGTGTATTTTATTTAATAATTATAACTTAAAAAGAGAAATTAACATAACATTTTATAATTTAAATATATCATTATTATATATATTTGTGTTTTTTAAGTAAATTTTAATTTTAATAAATTAATTTCAGAAATATTAAAAAACTCGGGTTGAACGGGTCGTGTTCGGGTCAACCCACAAAACTCCGGGTCGTGTTCGAGTTCATATGTATGATACAGTTTTCGGGTTTGGGTTCGTGTAAAATTATCGGGTTCGGATCTTGAACCCGCCAACTTGGGAACACGACCCGTTTAGCACCCCTACCGGAAACCCATCTTCTTCTTTCCCTTCAATCTGAAACGCGACCGGTTACACGAACAAATCTAACTCATTTCGTTTTAGTGATTATGATACCAATTATATCGCGTTTTAATGATAATTAACTCGCACTTATGGCAAATGATGGTCCACATTAAGAAATTGTTCTAATGATCTCCGAAACTGATATTAAGTTGTAATTATTTACACCATGAAAGCTTCTTGAACATTAATATGGCTTTTAACTCATTTAGTCAAACTAGAACACAAACCTTATATCATCGTAAACCTCTCCAAAAAGCTAACAAAGCCCCACTCGAAATTTCAAGTTTCATCAACCACACATCGCGTATTAATCTAAGGAACTTTTTAAGGGCTCGAAACTTCATCTGCGATTTCTGTCTCAATTTGATAGCTTTTCAGGTAATTCCAAAGCCCACAATGCTTAGTTTTTCATTATCTACAAAATCCCTCTATCAATTTAAGTGATAGAGTGCAAATGAATCCGAATTTAGAAAATTGTGAAATTAGGGTTCTTAAATTTGGGGCTTTTGTTCCTAGACGAGGGTTGTGGTGAAATTGATGATATGTTCAATGTATATCATGTTAGAATACTTTGTTTAATTTTTAGGATTTTTTAGACATCATTTGAATTTATTATGAATTATACAAGATTAAATTATGTTAAAGATCAATTAAAAATATAAAATAAATTGATTTAAATAGTTTAAATATATTTACTAATATTTTCATTTTATTTATGTGTTTTGGAATTTTTATAAAGATTTTCTATAATTATTAATAAATATTTCCAAATAAATGGCTTTATAGAATTATGAAATAAATACATTCTTTTATAAATTTAATCATCTTAGATATAAATACATGCTAAATATAACAATAGATTTAAAATCCCATTAAATTAATTTTTATTAAATTATAATAATTTTGGTATTATGAGATAATTAGCATGTTAAATCATTATTGTTGGAATTATTTCCAATTAAATGGTTTATAAAAGTAAGTAATTAATAAAGTCTTTAGAAATTCATTTTTAATATAAATATATATTAACCATAAAGTCAGAATTTTATTTTCACTTAATGGTTTTCTATTAAATTAGAATGATTTTGGTACTTATTGGTTAATTAATATGTTAGAATTATTATTATTGGAATGGTTACAAATTTACTATATTTAAAAATACAAATAATGATTTAAGGTATTTTCTAAATATTTAATTATACATGTCAAATCCAAATAGGAGAATCCAATTTTGTAGAATTTTTTATTCTATATATATTTAGGGTTTTGTCTCGTCATTATTCAAATCGTGCAGTTGCGATTTTAACGGATCAATTTTTTTTGCAAATAGTGAGTAAATTCTCTCTCCCTTTTAACTTTTTTGGGGGTGTATTGTGTCTCAATTAATTGTTTTTATACAATATCAAACATGGAATATTTGGTGTGTTTTATATGTATTATTTGCAAAGTTGTTGTTATGTTGGTCATTGTTTTCAGTCATTCATTCAGTGGATCCACGGTTAACCTTTCCTCATGAGCTTGAGATGTTGGTATTGCCCCATTAGTCTTGGGCTGACATTTCCTCCTAATTATGAGATGTTGATATCGCCATAGTCATACCCTTTTTGGGTGTAGGACGCAAGCGGATGGTTTTGGTTATTATTCGGTCATCATTCTATTTCATAGTACTTGCTGCATTACTTCCATATGAATATTTGAATTTTAAAAAGGCAAAATATATTTCGTTTACTTCTAAATTTAAAAAAGATAAATTTATTTTTACTTAACCATGGTTTACTCACCGGCTCACTGTAGTTGACCCTGATATTCACTTCCCCAAAACAGATCAGCTAGCAGAATCATCATGATGGCAGCGACGTTGATAAGGTTTTAGAAGGTGTTGGTGGTTATAGGTTGAAAATGAGAGAGAAGGTGATGATTTGTGGTTTAATTTAAATGCAAATTAAATCTGAAAGAAGAAGTAAAATGACAAAATAGCCCTTACATTAACAAGAAAAACAAAAAAAGTTAGTGTGAAAGGTTGACCCCTGTATCAAAACATGAAAATAAAGGTTGTTTTCACAGATTTTAAAGGCATGCGTCCTCTGCAGTTTAGATGAAACAAAAATGTTGTTTTCTGCAACTTTGTCTAAATAAAATCACTTAGTCTGAAACCTATAATTTGCGTGTCTTAATTTGAGAAGTAATCATAAGTTGACTTATTAAGAAAGAAAATCATTTTTCTTGAATTACTATAAAAATAGAGAGTGAAGATAATTAGATCTAACCCAAATATATTTTTTCTTGGATCTTCTAATGTATTGACGTAGAAAGTGATGAAACGTCAATTTTTTTCTTAGGTTCAAACATTTACATTCTCTAGTGGAGGGTGAGAAAGAGTAGAGGTGACAAATAATGACTTGTGGTCTATATTTATATATACTAGGTTAGGTTAGAAATTCATGTGATACACAAAGTTGAGTACTAAAAACGATATAATAAAAATATTAGTCAAATTTAACCAAAAGAGTCACCTCTTGTGTTTTCTCGAATCTTGCAAAAAAATGATTTTTATGCCCAAAAATCTATTAAGATGTCGAACCTGCATTGTTTCATGTCAAAATGAATTAAAAAGACTATTTATATACATACATACACGTCTCTTACACATATAAGTAAAAATAACAATGTTACTCACAGCCTCCTAACAGATGGTTATGCCTTGTAGTGAATCTATTCCATGCTGCTTTTGTAAAAAAATAATTCATAAGAAAATAGATAGTATGTTGTTGTAGGTATGTATACCATCTCTCACACATTGTTTTGACCAAAGTTTAAACAAATTAACACACAAAGAACTTAATAAACCGAAGTATTGCACATATTATTAAACTAAAACGAACCAAACTGAAAATTAGGCAAGTACCATAAAAAACTTACATTAACTGAAGAAGAGTCATTGTAGAAATATACCCATTCTTCATGACTTACATGTAGCAACATAACTGTGGTAAGAAATTATATATGATGCAGTTGTCGATAATGATATTCTATAAGAATACTAAAGAGTTAAAGACCATATGCAACAAATCATGATGGAACTCCACAATTTGGAAATTACCTCAAAAGCAACTGCTAAAGTTGAGCCAAATAAATTATTTGCATACCCTTGTGTTTAGATCGCAGCTTGCCCCCAATCTGCAAAAATCTCCTACGAAGGAAAATCAAAACTAAATTATTTACATTTATGCAGCTAATTACAATAATATTTATTGAAGGTTATACGGATATAAGAATGTAAAAAGTTGTTGTAAAGAAAATTCATATACATATATTGGCAACCAAACTATAAATAACTTGTTATAAAAGTTAAAACATCTAAATTGTCAAGAATCCAAGAATTCAACTGAAAGGATGTAATCTTATTTAATCATTTAATTGTATTTTCAAATTTTAATTAATAGAAATTTACGCAAAAGAAAGCCTTGTTCTCTTTGAGTTTTTTAAAAGTTTTGTCATTTTTCATATCAGTTTCTTATATCTTTCTTTGTTGCAGGAACGCTAACAGTAGGTACAATGAAAAGTCATAAGTTAATGACATTTATAGTGTGTGATCTAGCTTATAATAACCAAACAAAAAGAATGATTTGTTACATCAACTCCATATTAACATGAATAGTTGACAAGTTGTCTCTCTTCCTGCACATAGAAAACCAGATACACACCATTAGGTTTCTAAGTATAGTTTTTCTTGAAGTCGTACAAAATAAGGATAAGTCATTTGTAACTAGATGAACAACAAAAGTACTAATTTTTTTTTTTACAAAAACACATTATCATATATTCAACTTAAACATGTATCCACATGATATATAAACTTGTAGGGGGTAAATGTACCTAAAAACACATAAGGTACTTTTTTACATACCATTACCAATATCATGAAGAAACGGATACCTCTTCCATTGCTAGAGCAAGAACATTTGTTTGAATGAACATGTATATTGAGAACATCATCATAAAAGGCTTTAGAAGAGTCTTTGTCCAAAAGGATCCATCCTATTTATAATTAACTGTGTTATAACATTAGATTCAAGAAACAATAACCTAACAAAAAAGTAAAAGCCAGATTTTTAAACCATTTACCTACCAAAGAAGCATATTCCAACATCCCCCTATATAAATCACTACCCTCTCGGGTGTGTTCAGAGGACCCAATTGTGGAAAAATGAAGAATTCATATATATGCATGTTAAGTATAATCAAAATCTTACAAACTAAAACAACATCCACAATTTTGTAGTCTTCTTGTTTCTGCATACACAAGTGTGTAGGAAGGATTATCAATCGTAAACAAATGAAAGATTAAAAAAATTATATTTGAAAAGCAAAAAAATCTCCTAAATTATTTTACTTAGAGAACTATACTGACTTGAACCTATCCATACAATGATTACCCAACACTCCCAATTTGCCACCTCTATCGAGGAGGGTGGACAGGAAGATACACACATTATACATAGGATTCACAAGATTCAGCATCAGATGAACGTTTTGATATCAAAGAACATAAAACTGAATAAAACTTAAAAAACAAAATGAAAGAAAATGCCTTGTAGTGGTCCTATATGTGTTTGAGCCTTACAAGCAAATAACTTCTAAAATATCTTGTAGATGTTATAACATATTTTAATACATACCTCATATATAGTTTCTTCTTTATTATCATCTTCAAGAGACCATGATCTGCATTCGAATATATCTTGGTTTTTTTCTTACACCTACTATACTAAAAAAGAGAGATTATTTATAAAGTCAAAATATTTCAAAGGTAACCTCAAAACCTCTTCTCCTTCCTTACTCCATTTCTTCTTTTCAGAATATAAAAAAAATGTAATAAACTTCAAATAACACTAATAATATTTATAAATCCTAAAGCGCTAAAATTACCTTATTTTGTTCATAATATTAATTTTCAGCCGGTTAACATAGACTTTACTAAAAAAGAGAGATTATCTATGAAATGAAAAGATTTCAAAAGAAGTATGCTTCATGATATTAATAAACTATCTAAACGCACACATGACACATGCTAAAAGAAACAAAAGTTGTTATACGTATTGAATTAATGCAATAATGAATGTAATTTTTAATCATTTGAAATGATGAAAGCGAAAAGGAACCTGAATGGTGAGTCGGGTTTTTAGTAACTCAAGTATATACATGCATATGGTAGAGCTAATCCCAGCAATCAATGACTCGGGTACACAGATTTTTTGCTTCATCTCTGAGCTTAGGTGCCAATGTTTTCTTCATGGAATCATAAGCAAATAACTGCATGAAGACTAAATGCGATTTTTTTCATAATTTATCTGCTTTGAGTGTAATTTAGGTAGAAGTCGCCCTGATTCGGATTATTAGGGATCAAATAATCCTTTTTGAAGATGCATGTAAGTTGTTCCAAAAACAATTTACTATACATAAAATTATATAATTAAACAAATAAACGTGTACCCTATATTTAATCAATTATTTGTTCAAATTTGACTAAGCAAAAATAAAATCATTATAAAAGCAATGGAAGTAAATACTCAATTACTCATAATTGAACAAATTGTTGAATAGAAGCAGAACCCACACCAAAATCAAACCAATCAGTATTTTTAAACATCATGACAACCTATCAATATTTGTGAACCCTATATGGAAACTAAAGGAACAAAAAAAAAATCTAAATTGTTACTTCATCATTCATCATATCATTGAATTAGGTTTATCGATTCAAGCAATCTAAAGATACAAATACCATAAACACAAAGAATATCTCGGCAAGATTCCGTACGTGAAAAAAGAGACTGAAACGATAGCTTCTTTGGTTCCATATGTAGCAATTAAATGTGCAAATTTAATCATTCTCATATGATTAAACCTTACCTGAAATGCAAGACTCATAGGTGCTCATTTGTTGTAGCCGTGTTTTTTTCTAATTAATTTTCTTTGTTACACGATCACACTGCTCCTAATAACTGGATATGACAACAAAACTGAATCCTGCAATCACACCACTATGGTTGTAAGCTAAAGAAATTGTTACAAATAAGACTAATTATAATCCGATTAATGTAGCCAACATAATTCTCGAATTGAAATCTAATTCCTGAATTGCACCATAAGAAAACACAAATTCAAATTTCAAATCAAAAGTTACAGATTTAGTCTAAGTGATGCTTATAAATCTTTATGTCGTGAAAGTTCACTTGTCAATGTAATAACAAAAAGAAAATTAATATAATAATAATAATAAATAACATAATACTTATAGTAATACGATCGTTGAAAATGAGAATAAGTTTTGTCAGACAACTTGAATTACATATAATTGGATGATGGGATTTTCTTTAAATAAAATATTTGTTACAACTTGAATATTACATATAATGATGGAGTGATTTTCTTTGAATAAATATTTGTTTACATGCATTATTACTCTCTGCAAACTTCTTATAACTTGCATGAAACTAGACCTTTCTTTCACCTCTATAAATTGAAGAACCGATCGTTCATTTTTCTTCATCCATCTTCTATGCTTACTTTCTTCTATACCACCCTTCCTTATTTTATTCTAGTGAAGAAAGCCCGGTTCTGGTGACCGTAACCAAAACCGAACACCATACCAACGCCACCTTTCATTCATCAATATGCCTACCAAACCACTTAACTATCCCTACTAAACCACTCAAGCTTTAACCATGGCAAACATATTACCCAAAACAATCCAATGAAGAAATATAAACTCCGGCGATACTTACGTATTTTTCGACGACGTCTCTCATAACCGAAATGCGTTTTTGACCAAGGTAACCATAAACTAAATCTTTATTTTTGATACTTTAAGGTTAATCTATAATGAAAAAGGAATCTAGAATTTATTATGTAAATGTTAGTTTTGTATAAAAAGATGAAGAAGAAGATAAAGCAATGAACTAAGTAAATAAATAATTAATGAATCTGTTTGTTCACAAGGATCATGTAGCCCAGTTGGTTCAGCATCTGGTTTACATTCCAAAGGTCACAAGTAGAGGTGTACAAAAAACTGATTACGCAACTGAAACCGGAAAAAAAACCGAAACCGGTTTTTTTTGTAACCGGTTTGACCGGTTTACATGTTATGGTGGTCGAATCGGTTTAGAAACCGGTTATAAAAAACCGGTTGTAAAACTGGTTAAAGGAAAACTGGATTAAAACTGGTTTTTAAAACCGGTTAGGATAAAAACCGGTTAATCGGTAACGGCTATAAAAAACCGGTTATAAAAACCGGTTATTTTTACCAGCTCAGAAAAACGGTCATATGACCGTTAGGATCGCAAAGTGGCCGCTTTTTTTTTGTTTTTTTGGGCCTAAAATGCAGCTCCAAAGTAGTAAAAGGGGGTGGGTGTTTTGGTTCAATCACACCATTCTCTAATCTCCTAAATCTCTTAAAAACGCTCACTTACGCTCACTTTCTTGTTCGGTAACTCTTACAAAAAGCATGGCAAGCTTTAGTGCTCATGATTCGATCAATGTTGGCGAGTCTACAACCGATACTGGTTGTTCGTGTACTTCCAACGAAGCGCAACCCCGAAGTTTGGCCACATTTCGATTTGTGCGAGATGGTGAACGGGGCGAAAAAAGCATGTTGTCTTCATTGTAATGGTTTTTACGCCGTAGGGGCAAACACCACTTTGAAACAACACATTGAAAAACCGTTTTGCAAGTCGTTGAAACAACAAGCCGCTAGTGATCAAGCTTCAATGGCAAGTGAAGGCGCTAACTTGTTCGCCTACAATTTGGATATGACTAGGGTGGAAATGGTGAAGTTTGTAATCCAAGAAACTTTGTCGTTCAACCATTTCGACAACCAAACCGCTACACAAAGATGGTTCAAAGAACTCTCCAACCATGATATACCCATGTAAGTCGTGCTACTCATAGGAGAGATTGTTTAAAATTGTGGAAAAATGCTAAACTAGAATTAATCTCTTATTTTGAAAAATTGGAAACCGATGTTAACTTTACTAGAGACGTTTGGTCCGTTTTCACTTGTGCCGCCGCTTTTAACCCTTGCTTTAATATTTTTGGAACCGGGTCTTTGATTTTAAAAATTACAAACGAGTTAGATTTAAAACACGATGACGAACCAAACTTTGGCGAAGCCGCAAAAATTCATTTTAATGAACAACTTTCAAAAATGTTTGATGTTTATGTAACAAAATAGGTCAAACCTCGTCACACATTCACGAGTCAATGAGAAATGTCGCTTTCGGCGAAGGCTCATCAAGTATGGAAGATCAAGATTTGTATGTTTATAACTATTGTTTGATGAGTCGAGTCAAATGCAACGTGGTAACACTAGTAGTAGCGAACTCGGTCGGTATGGTGGGTCGAACTTTCAACAAACAATGACTTCACAAGAATTTAAAAATTTTGATTTGTTGGGTTGGTGGAAAGGAAAGGAAGATCAATTTCCGATCTTAGCCACAATGACCCGAGATTTACTAATGGTCCAAGCTTCCACCGTAGCTTCAGAAAGTGCTTTTTCTATAAGTGGTAGGGTGATTTCGATACGGAGGACAAAGCTAACACCAAAGGCGGTTGAGATGTCGATTTGCTTGAAAGACTACTTGGATGCGGCGGAGAGATATCAACACATACGCTCACTCGAGGGAGAATTAGATTACAAAGGCGAAGTGTACAGGACGAGGTTCGAAATGAATTGACAACCCCAATGACCGACGAAGAAGCCGAACTAGATGAATTCCTACGCAATAGTTCGAGTTCGGGTTCGGGCGAAGAAGATTAAAGGAGGCTCATCAAGATATATATTAGTCCCATTAAAAAAAATATATTAGTGGACGTTCTTGCAGATTAATATTTTAACTTTATGTATTTCGTTTGTAACGTTTAGCGTTCGTATTTTCATTGTTATGTAAGCGTTTGTTCCAAGACTTAATCGTATTATTATATTTTAACCATTTTATATTTTAATTATTAAGATTACATATAAAAAACAGAATTTCAGCTTCAAAAATGCAGGAAAACAGCAAAAACAGCAAGTAAAATGCATTCCTGTGAACAATTCTGTAGAACCGGTTTTTTACCGTTTTTTTTCAACCGGTTTTTATAACTGGTTATTTATAACTAAAAAACCGGTTTTTTGTAAAACCGATTACTAACTGGTTAGTACAGTTATAGTTTTCAAATAAAAAAACCGGTTTACAACCATAACCGATTTCTCAATAACTGGTTTTCTCAATCAACCAAAATAAACCGGTTCGGTTTTTAACCGAAACCGGTTTTAAAAAAAAAACCGTTTTGTACACCTCTAGTCAAAAGTTCGAATCCTGCTGGAGACATATATTTTTACCAGAATTCTGATATGATGCATATCAGATTTACACCAGATTTTTTCTGGTAAACATTAGATTTTCTGGTAAACACCAGATTTTCGTAAAACACCAGATTTTCGTAAAAATACACCAAATTTCTTTATATAACATCGAATTCATAAATCAAACATAAATAACTAAGTGGTCCACTGGTTAAGGCTCTAACTTATAACCTAGAGGTCTCGGGTTCAATTCTGCAAGAGATAGTCTTTTTAGTACATCAGATTTTCATCAGATTTGCATTTAACCCATCATATTTTTGTTAAACCACCAGATTTAAAAATACATATCAAAAGGTGGTGTAATCTAACTTGTTAAGTCTTTGAAATTAGAAACTAAAGGTCTAGGGTTCAAACCTTGTTGGTCCAACTGGTTAAGTCATGTGACAGACTTTGTGGCTGTCACCTCTGTTTAGCTTATGGGTACATCCGTATGATATGATTCAGTTCAGTTATATGTTATGCTCTGCTTCTTATAAATTTACATTACGAGATATAGTGATACCATTTCAGTTGTTTATTTGTTTGCTATTTGAGCCTATTATTCAGCACTGGGCATTTGGCTCATTTTGTATATTTTATTTCACCAAAGGTTCACAGGTTACTTTAGGCGGGGTGAAGAGTGAAGAATAAACCCTAGGATGCTAACAGAAGACGTTTGTCACTTTTATAAAACAAATATGTATTTTTGGGCATTCGGGCTATGAACTATCTTTTGAAATGTAACCCTAACTTTAATATAAATGGAATTATAACTTTTCTTCTGATCCACTGTTATTCGGACACGACAACCCATCTGGGTTGGGGTGTTACATCTATGGTATAAGAGCAAAGGCTCTTTCCTGTAGAAAACTTAAACATTAGTAATTAGGCCTGTGAGGTTTGGGTAGACGTCTAGGATAGAATTCTGCTAAATGTTCCTAGTTACTCGTCACCGTATCCATATCCTGACTCTTGCATCTATTTTGATAGATGCCTCCTCATCGCCAAACACGTAGGAATGCCCACACGACTAACTGTCTGCCTAACGACACTGCCTCAAATGAAACTCCAGCTGACCCTAACATGGTTTCTGCTATCGACCAAGAATTTTCCGGACTACTTCCAAACATTGTTGCTCAGACCGTAGAGGGTGTTATGCAACAAACTCAAGGACGTGCTAACAATTTCGGAGGCGTCATTGATGAGAATACCACCAACAACACTTTTGAAGGCATCCATGTGTGGCTCCGTCATTTCCAAACGCAATACCCAAAATCTTTCAGCCACGCTCCTACTCAAATCGAGGCACGAAACTGGATAGCTGTAACAACTCCGATTTTCGTTGTTATCTTTTTCTTTTATTTCCGTTGTATCTACCATTGTAATCCCGAGATTCGTTTATAGGAAAGTTATGTTAATTGAATTATGCTGAATTACAGTTATATCGCATCTAATCGCTTATTAAACGCATCGCTAATCTAATCGCAATTACAACTAAATATGCTATTATACGAGCCGAGTGTGTTATTGTTTAATAAACACTTGTGCTCATCGCATCGCTTATCTCATCGCAGTAAATTACATGGTTTTATGTTACTTATGTGTTATGTGTGTTTATTTATTATGATTAAAACACTCGCAAACTCACACAACTCGCTCTCACGCGTTGACTCGCTATTACGACGCTTAACACATCGCTTTATCGCTTAACGTCACTTTATAACTCGATTACATCGCTGAACGATAAACGAACAAAAATCAAAGAAATTTTGAGTTTTTGGACAAGTTCGCTCGAACTTGGGTGACCCCAAGTTCGGCCGAACTTGACTGGCCAACACAAAATCCCCATCTTCCCCCAAGTCCGCTCGAACTTGCCTTGATTCTTCACAGATTCAGCAAGTTCGGCCGAACTTGACTTGCACTCTCTGAATCCTTAACGAGTTCGCCCGAACTTGTATGAATCCATACAAGTTCGACCAAACTTGACTCCATCAGCTCCCATTTTTGCCTTCACCTATAAATACTCAACTCCATTCTCCCATTTGAACTTGCTGCAAGTTCGCCCAGAACTCTCAAAACCCGAAACCCTTTGTTTTCTAAGTAAGATTCAACCCGATTTCAACTACAAATATGTTCAACAACGTTTTACAACGATTTTTGCACAAGGCTTTGCCTTCGTTTTCATCAAATCTCTTCTGTTTACGAAAACTTCATCTTTTTATACAAAACTTCTGTTTTCACTCAGGTCTACTCTTAGATCTGAGTTAAACCTTTAAAACATCGATTTTTACACAATATTCGGACTAAACAACGTATTTTTTGTTCACTTTGAAGTGGAACAAGGCGTTATCGAGCTAGATCTCAGATCCGGAAGCACAAGGACGGAATCATCACTTTACACAAGCTGGACTAACTCGTACGAACTTTCAAGTTCGCCCGGATTAGCCCGAGTTTCTGTAAAATGGCTAAGTTCGATCCAAAAGACCTCTTCAGCCTAAGTTTTACTTAGTGGCTTAAGGTTGGAGGGATGGACACTCGATTTCCTCAGCAAACGACGCAAAAACGCACGATTTGGATGCCAAATCGAACAAGTTCGCTCGAGATTTAACTGATTTTTTATAGCTCAACAGTCAAGTTCGCTTGAACTTGCACCCTCTGGGTCAAGTTCGGCCAAACTTGAGTCAAAAACCTTAAACAGAAC
This sequence comes from Scalesia atractyloides, assembly GCA_947069175.1. Classification (NCBI taxonomy): domain Eukaryota; kingdom Viridiplantae; phylum Streptophyta; class Magnoliopsida; order Asterales; family Asteraceae; genus Scalesia; species Scalesia atractyloides. The sequence continues at coordinate 90,832,439 of CAMTDV010000016.1, read as the reverse complement.
ACCACAAGTTCGCTCGAACTTGTCAAGTTTCCTAGTAACTTCACAAGTTCGACCGAACTTATCAAGTTCCCTAGAAACTTCACAAGTTCGGCCGAACATGCAGACTCTGTTAACACCTTATACAAGTTCGACCGAACTTGTCAAGTTTAACTTAACAAGTTCGCCCGAACTTGTCTCAAGACACAACAATTCCTCACAAGTTCGCCCGAACTTGTATGGAAACATACAAGTTCACCCGAACTTGTCCTCTGCCCAATCCAAACATAATCGTTTCAGCAATTTGGAAGACTAATGCACTTCTGTTCGCTTACAGGCTGATCCGGCACTCTCCGTAACTCTCCTCAGATCCCTCATCTCTCCTAAAACGCATTAACAGTGAGTATACTTGAACCCCCTTTTACGCTTACACACACTTTTGGGTGTCACATATGTTCGTATATCAACACATCACACAACTCTCAAACGCTTATTCGCAACCCGCTAAATTACATGACTATACGTGAAATCTGCTGAATTGTATGTATTGCTTGATTGCTTATACGCTACCCTTAACATGATAGTATACTAGAGGTTGACCTGCCACCCGGAGGCCCGGGTTGTTAAGGCTCACATTTTTATTTCGCATTTATTTTCTCTTTTTAGGATGTGAACGCTTGTTTGCATACCTCGATCAATCGCGGTTTGTTCGTTTGTATGAATCTAAGTAGTTACATTATTCACAACTATTACGTATGTCATGTGGTGTATGCTAAAACGCTTTTATATCTATATTGTATGCAAAACTCGTATGCTCACCTTTACTTAATTGTATTGATGTTTATTTTAACATATGTGGCAGGATGAGGATTAGCATTGGATGCGTTGGATTTTGCTTAGCTTAGTTGTTTTAGTTTGTTTTGATTTGGAAACTCATGTATTAAATCTAGGGATATCGAACCCGATTAGTGCTTATGAGAAAAACAAGTTTCCGTAATAATTGTTTGGAAATGTTATGTTTGATAGTATGGGATGTTAAACGATAAGTAATGTTGCTAGATAATTGTTATGGAATTCTCGTGAGACAATCTGGTCTCCTAGTGCCGCGCCCCGATGATTCCGCCATTGGTTGGGGTGTGACAGATTGGTATCAGAGCCATAACTATAGGGAAATTAGGTAGAATTGCCATGTTTTGCCTTAGACTATTGTTAGGATATCAAATCAGACTGTTACGCATCGATTAACACCAAAAATGAATACGAACATCAAGTCCGCCCGAACTTGGGGTGGCAAGTTCGCTCGAAATTAATCAAGTTCGCCCGAGCTTGATCAAGTTCGCCCGGACTTGACCAAGTTCGCTCGAACTTGCCTGTCCCTCAACACTCAAACAAGTTCGCCCAAGATTAGTCAAGTCCGCTCGAACTTGACATCAGATTGATTCCAAGTTCGCCCGAACTTGATCAAGAATCCTTCGGCATGAACTTCTAAATATTGCTTTTCCTAAGGCAACCACAACACACGCTGAAGTACGCTCGTATCACACAAACGAGTGATTGTGTCGGGATTAGGTGTGAAAACCAAGAACTCCCGATAAGATCACTCACTCCGCGCATCCTCTCGCACGAGATACCTTCGTTGAGTTAGGAGTGATATCCAAACCTCGACGAAAATCTCCATCTCTATTTAGTGGAACTCCCGACTTGATCGGTGAGCATAACCACAACTAGGAATGATGTTGTTAACTTAGGGGTGAAACTTGCATCTTAATAACTAGTTCCGCTCTTCGATTTTCAATCTCACAAAAGTCTCGATTATTTCAATGACTCGGAACACGACGTAACGGGAAGGATGAATGCCGTTAACTGTTGTACGGCGAGAGCATTTGTCTATTAGGCCAAATCGTGTGTCCGGACTCAAAGAATTTTCAAATCATTTTGGGTAGTCAACGTCTCAAAACCTAGGACGCTCCCAATTGATTTAAGCCTATTATCGTCGATTTTATGCCTCATCGAGTTTATTATTATTATTATGTGTTTGAATTTTGAGAATTTTCGCTTTATCCGATTTCTCGCTTATCCATTTTCTCGATTTATCGCTCTTACGCTCCATCGATATATGCACTACTCGCACAGCTCTCGTAATCTAAAACGCTAATTAATACACCAACCAAACTAATCGCTTAACTCGCTTACGCCTATGAGGACATGCGTGCCTCATGCGCAGTATTACTCACTTATATATTGCTTATATCTCGCTTATATATCGCATCTCGAACGCGCTACGCTTTACTTATAAGAAGGTGAATACGTGCAAAGTATATGCTTACGTGAATTGTGACTACGTGCTTACGTGCTGTGTGCTTATGTGCCTACGTGTCTCCCTGCCTACATGTTTACTTGCCTATGTGTTTATGTGCCTTGTGTGAATAATAATAATAAATATTTTAAACATAAACCTATTGTAATCGAATCTCATCCAATTGAATCCTTCTATGTAGATGTCTTCAATGGGATCGCACACCAGAAGGAACCATCAGCGCAGCCAAGCTGACAAGCGCATCGCATCACTAGTGGCCAAGGAAATGGCCAAAATGATCCCCTAGATAGCCAGCGAGATTCAAGTCGCTAACAGCAACACCTTCGTGGACTCGAAAGTCGATCCACCCAAGTCATTTTTCAGTTTTAAGCAGTTCAAGGCTTGTGGACCCCTCACTTTCTCAGGCACAAGGACCCAGTGCCATGTTCCACTGGTTTGATGCTATTGAGGTCACATTCCGTCAGAGTGGGTGTCCCGAACCCCTTCTCACTATTAACGCTACCGGCATTTTCCAATCCAGGGCTCTCGACTGGTGGACTGCGGAGCGTAACAGGAGGGAAAACGATGAAGCCTACGGGCTCGCATGGGAAGAACTTAAGGAGCTCATGATCAAAGAGTTCTGCCCACCTCATGAGATCCAGAAGTTGGAAAATGAATTATGGGGAATCAAGCAAGACGGACCCGACAATGCTAGTTTAACGGCTCGATTCAAACAGTTGAGCATCATCTGTCCAGGTCAAGTGGAACGACAGAGAAAGCAATCAAGAAGTACATCAACGCTCTGCCCGATTGCGTCGCTGACTTTGTTCAAGCAACACGCACTACTACTATCGAGGAGACCTACCAGCTAGCCGCAGAGATCAATGACAAACGGGTTCAGTCTGGTTATTTCAAGAACAACAAGGTCGCAAACCAGGCCATCACCAACCGGAAAGCTCCTACTGAACAGTCCGAGAGTCGAAGAACAGTCGAGGAGGTCGCAAAAGGGAAAACCCAAGCAAGAACTTTGCTCTTACTGCTCCACAAAACCCTCAGCCACTCCAGTCTGTAGCACCAAACGCACCCCGGCTAAGCGTGCGTATACTGGCCCGCATCTTTTGCTCAAAATGCACCTATCATCATGCAGTTGGAGGCAACTGTCGCTTCTGCACCAACTGCAATATTACGGTCACTTTACTGTCAGTTGCCGATCAGGCCCTCGCCAGCCAGCTCCTCAGGCCCCTGCAGCACCAGCTCTACCAGCTCCATCCTTAGGCCAATCAGCAGCTAGCTCAAAGGCACGTGCATGTTACACGTGTGGTGACCCAAATCATTTCAGTAATGTCTGCCCATACAAACCTGTGAAGCAGGAGCAGTAGCAACCACAGCCTCAGCAGCAACAACAGGCTGCGCGTGGTCGAGCCTTCAACATGAACCTCGCCAGGCTCAGAATGACAACAATGTTGTCAACGGTACGTTCCTCGTTAATGGTATTTATGCTTCATGTTTATTTGATACTGGTGCCAATAATTGTTTTGTATCGTTGGAATTCGAAAATGTTTTAAAATGTAAGTGCGCTAAACTCCCAAAGACTTTCGATGTGGAAGTCGCCACCGGAAAATCCATTACCGTTACTTCCGTCCTACGTGGTTGTTCTCTCGATCTCAACAACCATGCCTTCTCGATCAATCTCATACCTCTGCAGTTAGGTAGCTTTGATATCATAGTAGGCATGGATTTTCTTCGTGAGAATCATGCTGAAGTTATATGCTTCGATAAAATGATTCGCTTCCCTCTCCTAACGGTGACCAGCTTCATGTCTATGGTGAAACTCCCTCAAAGAAGTTGATGCTTTTAACGTGTACTCGAGCACATAAATGTTTGCGAAAGCAATGTGTTGCTTTTCTAGCCCATATCGTGAACCCGGAGAAAGAAAAGAAGACTTTTAAAGACGTTCCTGTTGTTCGTGAATTTCCTAAGGTCTTTCCCGACAATTTACCTGGTTTACCCCTACTCGCGATGTTGAATTCCGTATCGATTTAGTTCCCGGTGCTATCCCGTTTCAAAAGCTCCTTATCGTCTCGCACCATCCGAAATGCGCGAGCTATCAAGCCAACTTCAAGATCTTCTTGATAAAGGTTTCATACGCCCGAGCACTTCGCCTTGGGCGCACCGTTCTTTTTGTGAAAAAGAAAGATGGGACGTTCCGAATGTGCATCGGTTATCGTGAACTTAACAAACCACGATAAAGAACCGCTACCCTCTTCCCCGAATCGACGACTTATTTGATCAGCTTCAAGGTGCTACTTGCTTTTCTAAGATCGATTTACATTCCGGCTATCATCAATTACGTGTGTTGGACGAAGACATTCCGAAAACCCACCTTTCGTACTCGTTATGGCATTTCAATTCGTGGTCATGCCCTTTGGTCTTACCAATGCACCCGCGGTCTTCATGGATTTGATGAACCGTGTGTGTAAAGCCTTCTTAGATCGTTTCGTCATTGTGTTTATCGATGACATCCTTATCTACTCGAAGTCGAGAGACGAACACGCGCACCATCTCCGTTTAGTCCTCGAACTTCTCCAAGGTAATCGCCTTTGTGCTAAGTTCTCTAAATGTGAATTCTGGCTAGAAGAAGTCCAATTTCTCGGCCACCTCATTAATAGTCAAGGAATTCACGTCGACCCTGCAAAGATCGAAGCTGTCAAGAGTTGGATTACACCGAAGAATGCTTCCGAAATCCGTTCATTTCTTGGATTGGCGGTTACTACCGTCGATTCATTGCCAACTTTTCGAAAATCGTCGTTCCTCTTACCGCCTTAACTCATAAAGACCAACCTTTCCAAACAAGAGGAAGCTTTTCAAACTCTCAAGCGTATGTTATGCAACGCTCCCATCCTCGCTTTACCCGACGGAAACGACGATTTCGTTGTTTACTGCGATGCCTCTAATCTTGGTCTTGGTTGTTTCTCATGCAACGAGACAAGGTTATCACGTATGCGTCTCGTCAACCAAGATCCACGAGAAAAACTACACAACCCACAATCTCGAACACGGATCAGTTGATTTTGCATTGAAGATATGGTGACACTACCTTTACGGTACTAAGTGTACGGTCTTCACCGACCATAAGAGCTTACAACATATCTTCAATCAAAAGGAACTGAATATGCGCCAACGAAGATGGGTTGAACTTCTCAACGATTACGATTGTGAGATACGCTACCATCCCGGCAAAGCAAACGTCATAGCTGATGCTCTAAGCCAACGAAGCTACGTGTATAGTGTTCGTGACTCTCAAGCTTTGAATGATCTTGAAATCATGATTCACTCCGCTTAATTCGCTTGTTTTAACGAGAATACCTGGAGGAAGAAATGAAATGTGGTGCCGAAACTCAGCTCGTTGTTAAAGCCTAACGGTATCTATTACTATCTCGATCACATTTGGATTCCAGCCGTGATAATCTTCGTGATTTGCTAATGACCGAAGCCCATAAATCCCGATACTCCATTCATCCCGGAGCCGACAAAATGTACCAGGACCTTCGTCCTAAGTATTGGTGGCCAGGCATGAAAAAGGATATCGCCGTGTACGTTTCAAAATGCTTAACCTGCTCGAAGGTTAAAGCCGAGCATCAAAGGCCCTCTGGTTACTCGAACAACTGAAATCCCGATGTGGAAATGGGAGAGTATAGCTGTGGATTTTATTACAAAACTTTCCCGCACTTCATCTGGTCACGATAGCATTTGGGTTATCGTTGATCGTCTTACCAAATTTGCGCACTTTATTGCTATACGAGAAGACTTTAAGGTAGAACGTTAGCCCGAATCTATACCGACGAAGTTATATGTCGACACGGGACGCCTTGTGACATCATTTCTGACCGAGATGGTCGCTTTACCTCGCGTCTACGGGAGACTTTTCAAGCCGCTCTCGCTACTACTCTCAATCTCAGTACCTCCTTTCACCCTCAAACCGATGGTCAGACTGAGCGCACGACCCCACCCTCGAAGACATGCTTCGTGCGTGCATTATAGATTTTGGTGGTAGTTGGGATACGCATTTACCTTTAATAGAATTCTCGTACAATAATAGTTATCACACCAGCATTCAAATGGCTCTTTTTGAGGCACTGTATGGAAGAAAATGTCGATCGCCTATTGCATGGCACGAGATCGAAGAAGCACAAATCACCGGTCCCGATCTGATTCAAGAAACGACAGACAAGATCCTCCAGATCAGAGACAATCTCCTGAAAGCTCGGAGTCGTCAAAAGAGTTATGCCGATAAACGCCGCAAGCCCCTGCCGTTCGAAGTAGGAGATCACTTCTCCTAAAGGTTGCACCTTGGAAGGGAGTGGTCCGCTTCAGAAAGAAAGGAAAGCTAGCGCCACGATAGTAGGTCCCTTTGAAAATTCTAGAAAGAATCGGTAAATAGCCTATCGTCTAGAACTACCGGCGGAACTTAACAACGTTCATCGACTTTTCACTGTCTAACCTCAAGAAATGCCTAGCTGAAGAAAATCTTCACGTCCCCCTCGAGGACTTGCAAATAAACGAGACTCTCCATTTCATGGAAAAGCCTGTCGAAATCATGGACGCGAAACCATAAGTTAAGGCGCTCTCGCATCCCTATCGTGAAGGTCGATGGGAAGGCAAACGCGGTGCCGAGTTCACTTGGGAATTGGAAAGTGACATGAAGGCTAAGTATCTGCACCTCTTTGTTGCCGCACTACTTAAATTTCGGGACGAAATTTCCTAAAGTAGGGGAGACTGTAACAACTCCGATTTTCGTTGTTATCTTTTTCTTTTATTTCCGTTGTATCTACCATTGTAATCCCGAGATTCGTTTATAAGAAAGTTATGTTATTGAATTATGTTGAATTACAGTTATATCGCATCTAATCGCTTATTAAACACATCGCTGATCTAATCACAATTACAACTAAATATGCTATTATACGGGCCGAGTGTGTTATTGTTTAATAAACACTTGTGCCATCGCATCGCTTATCTCATCGCAGTTAATTACGTGGTTTTATGTTACTTATGTGTTATGTGTGTTTATTTATTATGATTAAATCACTCGCAAACTCACGAACTCGCTCTCACGCGTTGACTCGCTATTACGACGCTTAACACATTGCTTAATTAACGTCACTTTATAACTCGATTACATCGCTGAACAATTGATAAACGAACAAAAATCCAAGAAATTTTGAGTTTTTGGACAAGTTCGCTCGAACTTGGGTGACCCCACGCCGAACTTGACTGGCCAACACAAAATCCCCATCTTCCCCCAAGTCCGCTCGAACTTGCCTTTTGCACTCTTAAATCCTTAACGAGTTGCCCGAACTTGTATGAATCCATACAAGTTCGACCGAACTTGACTCCATCAGCTCCATTTTTACCTTCACCTATAAATACTTAGCTCCATTCTCCCATTTGAACTTGCTGCAAGTTCGCCCAGGGCTCTCAAAACCCGAAACCCTTTCTTTTCTAAGTAAATTAACCCGATTTCAACTACAAAGATGTTCAACAACGTTTTACATATTACAACGATTTGCACAAGGCTTATGCCTTCGTTTTCATCAAATCTCTTCTGTTTTACGAAAACTTCATCTTTTTATACAAAACTTCTGTTTTTCACTCAGATCTACTCTTAGATCTGAGTTAAACCTTTAAAACATCGATTTTTACACAATATTCGGACTAAACGACGTATGTTTTGTTCACTTTGAAGTGGAACAAGGCGTTATCGAGCTAGATCTCAGATCCGGAAGCACGAGGACGGAATCGTCACTTTACACAAGCTGGACTAACTCGTACGAACTTTCAAGTTCGCTCGGATTAGCCCGAGTTTCTGTAAAATGGCTTAGTTCGATCCAAAAGACCTCTCCAGCCTAAGTTTTACTCAGTGGCTTAAGGTTGGAGGGATGGACACTCGATTTTCTCAGCAAACGACGCAAAAACGCACGATATGGATGCCAAAACGACCAAGTTCGCTCGAGATTTAACTGATTTTTATGCAGCTCAACAGTAAGTTCGCTCGAACTTGCACCCTCTGGGTCAAGTTCGGCCGAACTTAAGTAAAAAACCTTCAACAGAACACCACAAGTTCGGCCGAACTTGCAGACTCTGTTAACACCTTATACAAGTTCGACCGAACTTGTCAAGTTTCTTGAGAAACTTAACAAGTTTGCCCGAACTTGTCTCAAGATACATCAATTCCTCACAAGTTCACCCGAACGTGTATGGAAACATACAAGTTCGCTCGAACTTGTCCCCTGCCCAATCCAAACTTAACCATTTCAGCAATTCGGAAGACTGATGCACTTCTGTTCACTTACAGGCTGATCCGGCATTCTCTGCAACTCTCCTCAGATCCCTCATCTCTCCTAAAACGCATTAACTGTGAGTATACTTGAACCCCCTTTTACGCTTACACGCACTTTTGGGTGTCACATATGTTCGTATATCAAAACACATCACACAACTCTCAAATGCTTATTCGCAACCTGCTGAATTACATGACTATACGTGAAATCTGCTGAATTGTATGTATTGCTTGATTGCTTTTATGCCACCCTTAACATGATAGTATACTAGAGGTTGACCCGTCACCCGGAGGCCCGGGGTTGTTAAGGCTCACATTTTTATTTCGCATTTATTTTCCCTTTTTAGGATGTGAATGCTTGTTTGCATGCCTCGATCAATCGCGGTTTGTTGGTTTGCATGAATCTAGGTAGTTACATTATTCACAACTATTACGTATGTCATGCGGTGTATGTTAAACCGCTTTTATATCTATATTGCATGCAAAACTCGTATGCTCACCTTTAATTAATTGTATTGACGTTTATTTTAACATATGTGGCAGGATGAGGATTAGCATTGGATGCGTTGGATTTTTCTTAGCTTAGTTGTTTTAGTTTGTGTTGATTTGGAAACTCATGTATTAAATCTAGGGGATATCGAACCCGATTAGTGCTTATGAGAAAAACAAGTTTCTGTAGTAATTGTTTGGAAATGTTATGTTTGATGGTATGGGATGTTAAACAATAAGTAATGTTGCTATATAATTGTTATGGAATTCTCGTGAGACAATCTGGTTGCCTAGTGTCGCGCCCCGATGATTCCGCCATCGGTTGGGGTGTGACAATTGCCCATATAGAGAAGACTTGAGGTACTGGGAGTTGCAGATGAGTACAAGGTCAGATTGGCCACCTTCAAGCTAGAAGACAATGCACAGACTTGGTGTGAAGGATACAAACAAGTCAAAGGAGGAGATTTTTACGTCGCCACTCTTTCGTGGGCTGAATTTTGTACCATCTTCTATGAGAGGTATTTCTCGACTGCTGACAGAGAAGCTCAAATCAGGGTGAATGTTGTTATTCGACAAGGGATCGACGAGCCTGCTTCGGAGTTTATTATCCGATTCTAAAGGTTGGCCAGTATTGTTTGAGAAGTAGCAGGATCTGCTGCAGCTCAAGCTGAGAAGTGCAAATGGGCAGTTAATGATCGAATTCAGAAATCGATCATGTTCATGAATTTCAAGGACATCACTGAGGTGGCAGATGCAATTAAGACTTTCAAGAGAAAGGAATTCTTATCTCGGACCGGGGAAAACAAGAAGAGAGAAAAGAAGGAATTCCCAAAAAGGCTAAAGGCCAATCATCCACTGCTGCAAATCATCAGGACCGTAGAGTTTAAGCAAATCTAAACAATGAAAATCAAACACGCCTTTGGAAGCTAAGGCCACTCAACCAGACACCTGTCCAGAATCAGACTCAGCCAATGGAGGTTGTAACCACACGCATTTTTCGCAGCTCGTTACTCTCGTTATGCCTAACACCAAAGATTCGGATCATAATGTAAACTATATCGCTTATTATGCTACATCGCATATTTTCGCACTAAATCGCTTATTTCACACGACACATCGCACTTCATGACGTATTCACTTACAACGCCCTCGCTTATACTAAGATACCGCGTGATTTTTTTTCCCAAAGGCTACTCGCTCGCTTACACGCCAACGCGATATTCACAAAACTTGGGAACTAACACGCGTTGTATCTAACTTAAATATCTCGTCCAAACGTATAATGCATGAAACGCTCAACGCAAAGCAACGCAACTCGAAGCGCAGTTATCTATGTTAATTATAGTTATATATATATATATATGTATATATATATATATATATATACATGCCCCGCTAAAACGGTTAATATAAATAACTAATGTGCACGAAAACACTAAACGAACTGGTCACTTCTTACGGAAGTGGCACTTCTCATGAAAGTGGCAATTCTCACTTCTCACGAAAGTGGCATTCTCACGAAAGCGGTACTTCTCACGAAAGTGGCACTTCTCACGAAAGTGGCACTTCTCACGAACTGAGGCCTTCTCCTCTCATCTCCTATAAATACCAAGCACACTCATGCTCTCACACTTGCTGCCATTTTGCACTGACTTCCCAACCCGCACTCCCTCGGTTTTGCAACGTAAAAAACAACTACTTTCAAGCAAACCACAACGATTTACACAACGATTTACACGAGTCTATCTCCCATTTCATCTAAAACTTCTTCTTTTACGAAAACGTTCATCTTTTTCATAAAACCTTCTATTTTTACCTTGGTTTCACACCTAAAAGAGTGTTTTAGACTTAGCTTTGGCTTCCCAAGATAGAAATATGATGATTTCAACTCACAAAGTGTGTATATCCTAAGGAAACTGTTTTAAACTTGATTTTTACACAAAAACGGATAAGAAACGACCTAAGTTTCGTTAACTTAAGCAGTGGTACGAAGCGGAGTCAAAAACAGCCTGAAATGGATTCGAACCACGTCTGTTCCAAGCAAAAACCCTGTCCGTAACGCACAAGACGCAAGACAGCCAGTTCGTACGAACTGGGCTACTTCGTACGGACTGCCAGTTCGCACGAACCAGCCCAAGTTCCTATGAACTGACTAAAACTGCTCCAAAGACCTCTCCGGCGCTAGGTTTGATCAGTAACTTAAGGCTGGAGGAATGACCACTTGATTTCCCGAAGAAACGACGCGAAAACACTCGATTTTGGACACAAAACAGGTCACTTCGCACGAAAGGTGCACTTCGTACGAACTGGCACTTCGCACGAAAGTGGCACTTCTCACGGAAGTGGCACTTCTCACGAAAGTGGCACTTCTCTCGAAAGTGGCACTTCGTACGAACTGACTGTTTCCCGTACAACTTTTCCGTTCAACCATTTCAATACTATGGAAGACTGATGCACTTCTGTTTCTACCCGCAGGCTGACCAGACACTCTCCTCACTCCATCCCCGCTCTCAGTTACTCTTTACGCACTCACTGTGAGTATACTTGACCCCTTTTCGCTTTAATGAACTTTTTGGGTGTAACATACGTTCATATTAAAAGTACACAACACACGCTAAACTGATTTATCACACACGAATATTTGTTATACATATTTATACGTGATCCTAGAAACATATATACTAGGACACTTTTTCGTTAATTCCACCTTAGCTAGTATGGTACTAAAGATTGGCTGACACCCGACGGGGTCTAGCTTGGAAGGACACATCGCGTTTACCAGCCTTCTTGAGAGCTTAGCATGTGAAATTTGTCTTTTTTAGTTTATATGTTATGTGAATCATGTTTATGTATATGGTATTTCGTGATGTTTTTCTCTACTATGTTATTATAACAAAACCTTTATGCTCGCCAATACATTTTTGTATTGACATTATTTTAACGCATGTTGCAGGTTAAACGCATGTTATCTTGAATTAAGAATAGGACTCTCTAGATACACGCTTAATCAAGTTGTCTACTTTATTTTATTTTTGAGAAACTTGGATTTATTTCAATTATTGTATGAATATTTGTTTAGTTTTAATTAAACCTTGTTAAATATTGTCATATAGTAATTGTTGTAGATTCTCTTGAGCAATCTGATTCGCTTAGTGCCACGCCCCGATGATTCCGCCATAGGTTGGGGCGTGACAGATTGGTATGAGAGCCATAACTATAGGGAATTAGGTAATTTCCTAGTCTATATTAGGAAACTATGTGCTTATTCCTTGCTTATCCGATTAAAACATTATCTTAGGACTTAAAATACTATACAAGTCTTTCCTAAGACTTGAACACAACACACGAAGCTGCAAAGATACTCGTACATCACAAACAAGTCGATTTATCGAAATTAGGTGTGAAAACCGCAAACTCTCGACAAATCACTCACTCTGCGTATTCCGATTAGCATGAAATTCTCCGTTAGGTTAGGAGTGATATCCACATCTTAACGGAAATTTCCCATTCTATCCGGTGGAAACCTCCTGTTGGGTCCAGGAGGGAAACCACAATCAGGGATTCGAAGTTATCAAGTTAGGGGTGAAATCTGAACCTTGAAAACTCGTCCCACTCAACGACTTTCAATCTCACCAAAGTCTCGACTATTTCACGGATTTGGGACACGTAGTAACCGGAAGGGTAATGCCGTTAGCCGTGACGCGGTGAGAGCATCCACCTATTAGGCCAAGCGTGTGTCCAAACTCAACGGAATAGTCGAATCACTTTGGGTAGTCGCTGTCTCAAAACCCAGGACGCTCTATTAATTTTAAGCCTGCAATCGTCGATTTTACACATCATCGATTTTCATATGTTTCGCGCACATTCAACGAATTCTAAACTTTTAACGTTTTCGATTTGTCGCTTTTCGCTTACCGCTTTTACCGCTTTCGTCTTACTATGTTAATGCACGACTCGCATAGCCATCATAATCTAAAACAAGAGCTAATACTCGCAACATAACTAACTCATAACAACTCTCTTAACCGCGTCCTCGCGCAATAACTGCAAGTATATATATATCTAAATATACACATATATAGTATGTGGTTACATGTGCTTATGTGAATACGTGAGAATCTAGGAAATATGTGTTTTCCTATGTGATCTTAGAAATACGTGTTACTATATCAACTATAACAAATTTTTGACGTGCAAGATCGCATCGCAATTTCAAAATCATTATGATCGAATCTCATTCCAAATCCCCTTGTCTAGATGTCTTCGAACGCTTCCAACTTGCGACGTCAAGCTAGAAGAAACACCGATAAGTGAATCGCCTCGCTCGTGGCCAAGGAAATGGCCAAGTCATCCTCAAATCATCACCCAAGTTCAAGCCCTCAACAATTCCCCGACATCGGAAGACTCTAAGTCCGATGCACCAAAGTCCACTTTCTCTACAAACGGTTCAAGGCCCGTGACCCAATGGTCTTCACAGGTGAAGGACGTGTATCTCAGATGCTTTAGTGGTTTGATGCAATTGAGGTTACCCTCCTTCAGAGTGGGTGCCCTGAGCATCTTCATACCACGTGTGCTATAGGAGTATTATCAAGAGCACTCGACTGGTGGACAGCCAAGCGCATCAAACGTGGGAACGATGCAGCTTACGCGTATCATGGGAAGAACTGAAAGAGCTCATGAAGAGAGAATATTGCCCTCCCCACGAAGTCCAAAAGCTAGAGAATGAGTTTTGGAAAATCAAGCAAGTCGAAGGTGACAACGCCGACCTCACAGCAAGGTTTAAAAAGCTTAGCATCATCTGCCCAAGCCAAGTCGACACTCCCGACAAGGCTATCAAAAAGTACCTACGTGCTTTGCCAGAGTGTGTGGGCGATTTTGTCGAAGCTGCAAGACCGGCTACCATCGAAGAAACCTATCAATTGGCCACAGAGATCAATGATAAGCGAGTCTTGGCTGGATTTTTCTCCAAGAATCCCACCAAGAAGCTGAACCAAGCTACTATCAAGTTATCCGACGACGACAACGCACCACCGCAAGCCACCGCCGAGCCTAGCCGCAAGAGAAAGAGCTCGAGTCTCAATTACTCAGCAACTGCACCGCTTAACCCTGAGCCTCTACAAACAGTTGCACCTCTCCCAAGGCATGCTTACACTGGAACTCTTCCCCAGTGTCACAGATGTACTTATCACCACCAGGCTGGAACCCCCTGCCGCTATTGCAACAACTGCAACTGTTACAGTCACTTCACTAGCCATTGCCGCACTTTGGCCGCGACAAGATGCGATGTTAGCACTTCCAGCACCGCGACTCAACTCACCGCTCTGGCAACCGCCGCACCAGTAGCACCAGCAGCCGTAGCCCCAACAGCAGAAGCTCCAATCGCAACCGCAACCCAAGCAAGAGTTTTTAAACATCAACACCGACCAGGCACAGAACGACGTTGTTAATGGTACGATCTTTGACATTAGTCCTTATACTTTATAAGTGTCCTATTGTTTAAATGTCGCCTCAACACAAGACGACATCCCTCTCGATCTTTCCTTCTCTCTCCCTCGAGTCATCGCACTTAGTCTAAGCTCACACACTAAATCTTATTACTAATGCTATATAGTATATCATGATATAATATGTTTTTACCCCTACTATACGCCTTTAAGTTACGATGAACATGCAAACGACAAACTAGTCACGCGTGCACACGGGATTATCTTAGTGTCTGCATGGGGATCGTAGTGAGTTCCAGTGGTGCCCTAACGTTAAAAGCGTGGTTAAAACGTGGTGGATACGCCGCTGGTACTTCCTATATATAAGCATTTTAACCATGTCGACAAAGTGTGACATCTATTCACGAGACGAAGACGGCGTGGTCGAATCATGGTGGATACGACGCTGGTACTTCCTAATATAAGTGCTTTTACCATGCTAACAAACTCTCGTGGAGAAATGTCGCGTGTAGTTGAATGTTATTAGACCTTTAATATTATGGTAACTATTTTCACACGCTAAACTCCTTCGCAAGGCGTAACATCTCATCACTTCTCGATCGCACCATCGCTAGACTTTCCATAAGTCTACAGCAACGCAAACTCGCTTTCGATAAAATCCATAATGCTTCGCTTATCTCTTTCTCCCCCCAACGCTCGAACGCTATCTCTTCGCTTATCGTTTTCACCTCGTGACGCTTTAACGCTTATCACATCTCTCAACCTTACCACTTTGATAGTCCAATCGCTAAACCACTTGCACACGCTCCTATCCCTTACCAAGCTTGCAATCAGCTTCTCCGTTCAGTCTACTTGGTCTTCTTTTCAAACTTGGTCCGGCCTTTTGCCGCTTGGACCAAGGTTATCGAAATCTGTCCTTAATATGTCGGCACACCTGACATCGCTCCATGAGACGGAGGCGATATGGCTTAAACATGGGGGATACGCCGCTGGTACTTCCTATATATAAGTGTTTTAGCCATATTAACAAACTTTCGTGGAAAGATGCGGGGTTCGACGCTAATTAAACTTTTTAATACCGTTAAAAAAAATTTATCGTTATGTTTTGGAAATACATGGAAAATTTTCTAAATATTTTGATTTTTATTAAAACCTAGGGCAAGTAAGATCCTTCTTACAATGTGAAATCAGCTCAGCCTAACGCCACGTTATGAGAAAACTTTCATAAATCAAGTTTTCTTTAAAAGTCTTTTTGTAATAGTTTAACAAAAATTTCCAAAAAACTTAAAAACATTTTTGGATCGCCAATTCGTGAGTTATCAACCACGAGTCAATTAAGTCGCTTTTAATCATCAATTCCCTACACCACCGAGACGCTTTCACTCGTCAATCCTCGATCGATCGCTCATTCATCCCCAACTTACGCTAACGCCTTATCGCTATCTGCCGCCATCTATTCGTGTTAATTCTCAAGTCTTCTTCTCGAATAAATTTCGGGACGAAATTTCCTAAAGTAGGGAAGACTATAACAACTCGCATTTTTGCAGCTTGTTACTCTTGTTACCCTAGCACCAGAGATTCGGATCATAATGTAAACTATATCGCTTATTATGCTACATCACATATTTTGCCCTACATAGCTTATTTCAGACGACACATCGCACTTCACGACGCATTCACTTACAATGCCCTCGCTTATACTAAGATACCACGTCATTTTTTTTCCCAAAGGCTACTCGCTCGCTTACACGCCAACGCGATATTCACAAAACTTGGGAACTACCACGCGTTGTATCTAACTTAATTATCTCGTCCAAACGCATAATACATGAAATGCTCAACGCAAACTCGAAATGCAGTTATCTATGTTAATTATAGTTATATATATATATATACACACACACACACACACGCCTCGCTAAAACGCTTAACATAAATAACTAATGCAAATGAAAACACTAAACGAACTGGTCACTTCTTACGGAAGTGGCACATCTTACGAAAGTGGCACTTCTCACGAAAGTGGCACTTCTCACGAACTGAGGCCTTCTCCTCTCATCTCCTATAAATACCAAGCACACTCATGCTCTCACACTTGCTACCATTTTGCGCTGACGTCCCAACCCGCACTCCCTCTGTTTCGAAACGTAAGAAACAACTACTTTCAAGCAAACCACGACGATTTACACAACGATTTACACGAGTCTATCTCCGATTTCATCTAAATTTCTTCTTTTACGAAAACCTTCATCTTTTTCATAAAACCTTCTATTTTTACCTTGGTTTCACACCTGAAAGAGTGTTTTAGACTTAGCTTTGGCTTCCCAAGTTAGAAATATGATGATTTCAACTCACAAAGTGTGTAAATCCTAAGGAAACTATTTTAAACTTGATTTTTACACAAAAACGGATAATAACCGACCTAAGTTTCATTCACTTAAGCAGTGGTACGAAGTGGAGTCAAAAATAGCCTGAAATGGATTCGAACCACGTCCGTTCCAAGCAAAAACTCTGTCCGTAACGCACAAGACGCAAGACAGCCAGTTCGTACGAACTGGGCTGCTTCGTACGGACTGCCAGTTCGCACGAACCAGCCCAAGTTCCTATGAACTGACTAAAACTGCTCCAAAGACCTCTCCGACGCTAGGTTTGATCAGTAACTTAAGGCTAGAGGGATGACCACTTGATTTCCCGAAGAAACGACGCGAAAACACTCGATTTTGGACACAAAACAGGTCACTTCGCACTAAAGGTGCACTTTTTACGAACTGGCACTTCTCACGGAAGTGGCACTTCTCACGAAAGTGGCACCTCTCTCGAAAGTGGCACTTCGTACGTACTGATTGTTTCCCATAAACTTTTCCATTCAACCATTTCAATACTAGGGAAGACTGATGCACTTCTGTTTCTACCCGCAGGCTGAAACAGACACTCTCCTCACTCCATCCCCGCCCTCAGTTACTCTTTACGCACTCACTGTGAGTATACTTGACCCCTTTTCGCTTTAATGAACTTTTTGGGTGTAACATACATTCATATTAAAAGTACACAACACACGCTAAACTGATTTATCACACACGAATATTTGTTATACATATTTATACGTGATCCTAGAAACATATATACTAGGACACTTTTTCGTTAATTCCACCTTAGCTAGTATGGTACTATAGATTGACTGACACCCGACGGGGTCTAGCTTGGAAGGACACATCGCGCTTACCAGCCTTCTCGAGAGCTTAGCATGTGAAATTTGTCTTGTTTAGTTTATATGTTATGTGAATCATGTTTATGTATATGGTATTTCGTGATGTTTTTCTCTACTATGCTATTATAACAAAACCTGTATGCTCGCCAATACATTTTTGTATTGACATTATTTTAATGTAACCACAGGTTATCTTGAATCAAGAATAGGACTCTCTAGATACATGCTTAATTAAGTTGTCTACTTTATTTTATTGTTTGAGAAACTTGGATTTATTTCAATTATTGTATGAATATTTGTTTAGTTTTATGGGAATTAAAACTTGTTAAATATTGTCATATAGTAATTGTTATGGATTCTTGAGCAATTTGATTCGCTTAGTGTCGCGCCCCGATGATTCCGCCATCGGTTGGGGTGTGATAGAGGTCCTAACAAGACTCAATTGATGAACCAGAATTAGACCACGTGTCCTCTATGCAACCCTTGTGGCAAGAAACATCAGGGTGTATGCCATAATGTTACGGGAACATGCTTTAGATGTGGCCAGACTAGACACATGATTAAAGACTGTACCAAACCAGATACTAAGAGGATTACTGGAGGGAATGTAGCACCACCAAACACTGGCGGAAGAGTGTTTGCACTTTCTGCTACAGATGCTGCTAACACCTCAGGTACTGTGTCTGGAACCCTTCAGCTTGGTGATTGTAGTATCTATGTGTTATTTGATACGGGAGCGACACATTTCATAGTTTCTCATTTGTTTACTAGGCATCTTATGGTTAGACCAACTCCGTTAGATTTCAATCTGACCATTTCCATTCCGATGGAAAATTCGATCATAACCACTCACATGTATAAACATTTTCCTATCCTTATAGAATCTGTGTGTAACGCGAATCTTTTTTCCGATGCATATGTGTGACTTTGATGTGATCCTTGGGATGGGTTGGTTAACTCGCCACTGTGTGGCTACTGATTGTTATTCTAAACGTGTCATGTTTGGCAATCTTTGTCATCCTAATCTTATTTATCAGGGGATTCAACCGCATAAACCTCTTAAGATCATCTCTGCGCTCAAAGCTCATAAGTTAATCTTGAACGGTTGTGCTAGATTCTTAACTTCGATTAGAGATACCTTTGTTATTGGGAATGGCATCGATAGCCATCCTGTTGCTCGCGAGTATCCTGACATATTTCCGGATGAATTACCGGGACTGCCTCCTGATCGTGAGATAGAATTCACTATCGACTTGATCCCTGGTGACAAGCCTATCTCTAAGGCACCGTATCGTATGGCTCCATTGGAACTAAAGGAGTTGAAGGAGCAATTGTAAGAGTTGTTAGATTTGGGATTCATAAGACTAAGCGTTTCACCTTAGGGTGCACCGGACTTATTCGTCAAGACGAAGGACTGGTAGTATGCGGTTGTGTATTGACTACCGGAAGCCGAATAAGATTACCATTAGCAATCGGTATCCTCTGCCTCGCATTGATGATCTCTTTGACCAACTTCAGGGTGCTAAGTTCTTTTCGAAGATAGATCTCGATCCGGTTATCATCAACTAAAGATCAAGGAAGAGGATGTTCCTAAGACTGCTTTTCGGGCTCGCTATGGTCACTACGAGTTCTTGGTTATGCCTTTTGGGCTAACAAATACACCTGCGTTTCATGGACTCGATGAATCGAGTATTCCATGATTTTTTGGACAAATTCGTCTTAGTCTTTATCGACGACATCTTGGTTTATTCTAAGAGCCGGGAGGAACACGAAGGGCATCTGCATGCAGTGCTAGGAACTTTGTGACAGCAAAAGCTATATGCAAAGTTTTCGAAATGTGATTTCTGGCTCAACCAAGTAGCATTCTTGGGCCATATTGTGGCAGCAGACGGAATCAAGATGGACCCTGCCAAGGTTGAGGCTATTACGAACTGGCCTAGACCCACTTCTGCTACAGAGGTATGGAGTTTCTTGGGTCTAGCCGGCTACTACCGAAGGTTTGTTGAAGGATTCTCCACCATTTCCTTACCCTCACACAACTTTTGAGGAAAGGAGTTAAATTCTCATGGAATGAGGAACGTGAAAAGAGATTTGAAGAATTAAAGAAATGCCTCGTGTCTGCTCTGATACTCACTCTCCCTTCTTGATCAGGCGGTTATCAGATCTATAGTGATGCATCAAAGAAAGGGATTAGGTTGTTTGTTAATGCAACATGGTAAGGTCATTGCTTACGCATCACGTCAGCTAAAACCCTACGAAGTTAGTTACCCGACGCTCGATTTAGAACTAGTTGCGGTTGTCTTTGCACTGAAGGTTTGACGACACAATCTATATGGCGAGACTTGTGACATCTTCACTGACCACAAAAGCCTCAAGTATATATTTACTCAGAAGGAGTTGAATATGAGGCAAAGAAGGTGGTTAGAACTTTTGAAGGATTGTGACACTAATATTCAGTATCACCCTCGCAAGGCTAATGTCGTAACTGATGATTTGAGTCGGAAGAATTTTGGGACAGTATCATGCCTTCGTATTCAACCTCACATTATCTCGGATCTCGAAAAAGATGGATATTGGAATTCATGTTGGCAAGTCAGATGGTTATCTTGCTAGAATGCTCATAGAACCTGACCTCATATCATGAATCAAAGAAGCACAAAAGCATGATGGAGAGTTATGGGCGATTGTGAACCTCGAGGTGGGTAAACAATAAGAATTCAGGATAGATGAACATGGTGTGACATGGTGTGGTAAAAGGCTATGTGTACCCAATGATTTTGCCCTTCGTGAGTCATTGTAGCCGAGGCACACAGCTCACCATTACCATTTTCTATTCATCCTGGATCTACGAAGATGTATCGAGACTTACGTCAGAACTTTTTATAGAATGGCATGAATGAAGATGTTGCCCGATACGTAAGTAAGTGTCTCACTTGCCAGCAAGTGAAAATTCAGTACCAACGAGCAAGTGGTTTATTGCGTCCATTGGTTATCCCCGTATGGAAATGGGATGAAATCTCGATGGATTTCGTTACGGGTTTGCCAAAGACATTCAAGAAGAATGATACTATATGGGTTGTAGTCGATTGATTATCTAAGTCAGCTCACTTCCTACCGATTCAGCAAGGATTTTCGGTTAACAAGTTATCCAAAATTTTCCTTCAGGAGATTATTAACTCCACGGCACACCGTCTTCAATTGTTTCTGATAGAGATCCAAGATTCACTTCTCGATTTTGGAAAGGTTTCCAAGAAGCTTGGGGAACGCAACTGAAGTTTAGTACCGCTTTCCACCCGCAGACAGATGGACAATCAGAGAGCATGATTCAGACTTTGGAAGACATGCTTCGTGCTTATGCACTTGAATGGACTGGAAACTGGGATGAGTACGTGTGTCTTGTTGAGTTTGCCTACAACAACAGTTGGCAAGCGAGTATTGGTATGACACCTTTTGAGCTCTTATACGGTCGGAAATGTCGAGCGCTGATATGTTGGGAAGAAGTTGGAGAAAAGATCATTGAAGGACCCAAGTTGGTCCAGATTACTAATGAGAAATCACCATTGAACGCAAGAAACTGAAAGAAGCTCAGAGCCGACCAAAGAGATATGCAGATCAACATAGACGAGCTTTAGAATTCAAAGTTGGTGACCATGTATTTCTGAAAGTATCACATGTCGTGGTATTCGTAGATTTGGAATTAAGGAAAGCTTAGCCCTCGTTTTATCGGTCCGTTCGAAATACTAGAGAAAGTTGGGAGGTTTCCTATCGTCTAGCTTTACCGCCTCAACTCTCGCATGTTAACAATGTCTTTCATGTATCCTTGCTGAGAGGCTACAGTTATCACCCATTCCACGTCATTAGTTATCCGTTGCATACGATTCATGAGGATCTTTCTTATGAGGAAGAACCTGAAGCTATTTTAGACCGTTAGAAAAGGGTTATGCGTAGGAAAGTGATTCCTTTCGTTAGGAATCAATGTGTTCCGCATATCCTAGTCTCTTCAGTCATAGAACCTTTGTAAATGTGAACTTTGCTTTGTTTGTGTGGTGAAATTTTCGTTCTTTCTGTGTTAACTTATATTCTGATTAGATATCTCTTATCTGTGATTAGATATCTGGGGTAGACATTAGTATCGATAGTTAATCTTTGAATAAAATATTTGTGTACATGCATTATTACTCTCTACAAACTTCTTATAACTTGCATGAAACTAAACCTTTCTTTCACTTCTATAAATTGAAGAACAGATCGTTCATTTTTCTTCAGCCCATCTTCTATGCTTAATTTCTTTCTATACCACCCTTTCCTTATTTTGTTCTAGTGAAGAAAGCCCGATTCCAGTGACCGTAACTGAAACCGAACACCATACCAACGCCACATTTCATTCACCAATATGCCTACTAAACCACTTAACTGTCCTTGCTAAACCACTCGAAGCTTTAACCATAGAAAACATACTACCTGAAACAATTTCCGGTGAAGAAATATAAACTCCAGCGATACTTACGTTTTTTCGACGACGTCTCTCGTAACTGAAAAGCGTTTTTAACCAAAGTAACCATAAACTAAATCTTTATTTCTGATACTTTAAAGTTAATCTATAATAAAATGGAATCTAAATTTTATTATGTAAATGTTAGTGTTGTATAAAAGATGATGAAGAAGATAAACCAGTGAACTGAGTAAATAAACAACTAATGAATCTGTTTGTTCACAAGGGCTCATGCAGCCCAGTTCGTTTAGCATCTGGTTTACAACCTAGAAGTCACAAGTTCGAATCCTGTTGGAGAGATATATTTTTACCAGAATTCTAATATAATGCATCAGAATCTGATGCATATCATAATTACACCAGATTTTGTGGTAAACACCAGATTTTCTATTAAATGCACCAAATATCTTATATAGAACATCAGAATTCATAAATCAAACATGAATAACTAAGTGTCCACTGGTTAAGACTCCAACTTATAACCTAGAGGTCTTGGGTTCAATTCTTGCAAGATACATTCTTTTTAATACGTCAGATTTGCATTTAAACCTATTAGATTTCTGGTTAAACCCAGCAGATTTTAAAATACATATCAAAAGGTGGTGTAATCCAATTGGTTAAGTCTTGGAACTTAGAAAGTAAAGGTCTGAGGGTCAAACCTTGTTGGTAGCATTATTTTTATCGGATTTTCTAATTAATAACATCAAATTTCTTATTTAAATAATCAGATTTATAAGAAAAATATAAAAGATTAAGTGGCTCACTGGTTAAGTCTTTTTATTTTCAACTTATAAGTCACAAGTTCAAATCTTGTGACTAACATTTATTTTTAATTAAGGTTTATTTTATTTAAACATATATTTAATGATTACATACTTATTATTAAGACTATGCAACTGAAAATAACATTATGTTTTATAATAAATACAAATATTAATACACACATGTATTCTTTAATCTAAACAAAACTAATTTATATAATTGATAACTTAAGCAAACTTAGGTTTTAAACTAGACAAAAATTAAACAAGCAAATATATATATAATACCACACACACACACACATATATATAGGGTAGGAGTTGGCTACAAAGTCCATTTTTCCTACAAAGTGTACAAAGTCATAAAACACCATAATTTCAGCTATAAAACACACTCAAAGCCCAATATTTTTGAGTTTTGTGTTGTGTTTTGGATGATAAGGCTTTGATTATCGAATGACTAACATTAGTGTGTTTTACGTTGATTATCATGTTGTGTTTTATATTCATAGTTCTACGATGGTATGTTTGAAGTTTTTATGGATTGTTATGGTTTGGATATCGTGTTTTAATGATCTTCACTATGTTATTTGTGAGTTTTGAGTGTGTTTTATGGCTGAAATTATGGTGTTTTATGACTTTGTACACTTTGTAGGAAAAAAAGACTTTGTAGTCGAACCCCACCCTATATATATATGTACGAACACAATCTTACGAAATATATGGACACGATGTAGGTTTATACGAACACGCTTTGACAAGTGTATATTTATAAGACACCAAATCAAGAAGTAAGGTACGGATCCTTAACCCCCGCCCTTTGTTATCTGGTTCGTTTGTTATAAACCCTTATTTATAATATATATTATTATATATATATAGGGTAAGGTTTTTAAGAGAAGTCCACCCTATTTAAGAAACTTGAGAAGTATTCTAGACTACACATTTCCCTAAACTTTTCGTAATATACACATATGTATAGCTTAAAATTGACTATATACGCATATGATTGATAACAATGCAAAAGGATCTTCAAGAAACACCCAACAATTTTAACATTTTGGATACTTGAATGGAAATAACAGAAGAAGTAGGAGAGGCCGACGAACGAAGGTGAGGAATTGGATTAGGGTTTAGGAGAGAGAAGGTTGCGATAATAAAGAGAATTGTCTTAGAAACTATATCATGGCAAAAACAAAATGCTAATCGAAGGAGAGACATGCCACATGTCAACATGATAGAGAGGACTCTTGTATTAATCACACAACAGCTCAAAAGACTTTCAAATATTCGTAAGAGATGAAGAAACACTTACAATCATCGTCATATGTATTAGACAAATTAAGGGACTAATATTAAAATCAAACCGATAACCATATAAAAAGTCTAACATGCTAAAAAAATTGAAACTAAATTGATCATTTCTTATGGTTAACATAAATCTCAAATATGATTATCACAACCAAAATAAACTCACATAATATTCTCTATTTCTACCGTCTTTAATGTGTTTATATTACGCTAATGGACTATTTGTTTACTTCTTAATGAGCCTCTTAATGGTTCAGCACTTAATGGTTCAGACTGTTTGTTTTTATAGCAGATGTCTGAATGGTTAAGACATTTGCATCTGAATGGTTAAGCTACTGAGTCTGAATGGTTAAGACCTCTAATCTGAATCGGTCAGACATTTGCCTCTGAATCGTTAAGCATTATATTAACTCTAAAGAAAGTATTGCTAAAATATTATTTCACCTTTGTCTAAGTTTTAAATTCGGTCCTGTAACTATACAAATTATCTTTTTACCCCCACAATATTGATTTATTGAGTTGTAGTAGTATACATGGCTAACAAATATTTATATACACCTTCCAACAAACAAAACAATCAAACAATCGAAATAGTATTCAACTACACTCGAGATGAACCATCTATCCTGATTACAGGCTCTGTAAGATTCGCATTCGTACTCGCCTTCGCACTCGTGTCTTCTTCATCATCATCCAAAGACACAATGATATCCTCTATACTCAACGGTAAGCTATTCGAGAAACTCAAAGTCGGTTTCATCTTAGGCACGGCTATTTCATCCGACTCGTTGTTTAAGATCTGCAACACTCTCCTCATCGACGGTCTCTTTTCACTGTCAGGATTCGCACAACTCAACCCGACCAACAAAAGCTTCCTAACCTCGTCCGGATCAAACTCTTTGTTCAACCGCTTGTCAACCGCGTCACAAATGGCACCTTTCGAGTGCAACTCCCACACCCAATCCACTAAATTGATCATCTTATGACCCCCTGGCTCCCTCTCAATTGGCCTCCTCCCACAACACAGTTCTAGCACCACCACACCGTAGCTGAAAACATCAGTTTTATCGGTTGCTTTCCCATATTGAAGATACTCCGGCGCTAAATAGCCCATGGTCCCCGCGGTTAGTGTGGAGACCGGGCTTTTATCATGGTCCATGATCCGGGCCAGCCCGAAATCACCTAACCGAGCATTGAAATTCGCATCTAGCATCACATTACTCGCTTTAATATCGCGATGATCACTTGTTGCTCGCATTCTTGATGAAGGTAAGCCAAAACCGAAGCCAACCCGACCGCAATATTATACCTATGGTTCCATTTCAAGAACCCCCAATGCCCAGACTCTTGATACAACACCTTATCAACACTCCCATAAGGCATATACTCATAAACCAACAACAACTCGCCTTTTTCGACACACCATCCTTGAAGCGGGACAAGATTCTTATGCCGCAAACACGCGATAATCGACAACTCAGCCAAAAACTCCGTCTTCCCTTCATGTGAATGCTTAGACCTTTTCACCGCAGCCGTAGAACCCGACGACACAAAAACCGCTTTATAAACCGACCCGAAAGCCCCATGCCCGATAATCCGACCCGAATGAAACCCATTAGTAGCCACTTTCAACTCCTTGTAACTAAACTGTTTCGGCCCAGTTAACAATTCTGCTTGAATATTCATATCCATCTTACTTTCCCGCCATTTCTTAACAGAAACATAACCGAAAACGACTAAAACCGAACAGAAAAAAACCGGCCCGAGAACCCCAACCGCCAGCCCGATCTTCTTATGCTTTTTATTCCGATCACCAACATTGTTCGGGACCTCAATTGCCGGATTCTTCGCAACCGTATCGTCACTCACATTATGCGGGTTCCCAATCCGCGGTTTCGGGTGTCGAATCCCGAACGAAGTGAAGCTCCAGTTCGTAACAAAATGTTTCTCCGTACTCCCTTCAGTCGAACCCGAAAACCCGAGATACATAACTTCTTGAAAATACAACGACAGATCAATATCCACATCCAAAATCGGGTAAATCGGTTTCTTATTCGATTCGGATTCGGATAGAAACACCTTCAGATTGTTCCCATCATGCCAGTAATCAATCCAGGCAGTAATATAACTCCCGCTTTTCAAATCAATCCCAATTAACGAACAATCGGCGGTTTTGATCGAATTCAAACTGTTAATATCCAACCCGACATGGTTATCATTCGGGTCGTTGAAATGGGTATCAAGTCGGGTATCGAATTCGATAGCAATGAATTTGTTTTTGGTCAACTGGGTGGAGTTGACCAGGCCGAGAAACCCACCGGGAGAACCGAGGGTGTGGTTGTTGGGGGAGAGGAAGAAGGATATTCCGTCACCGGAGGAGGATATTCCGTTGGGGTTTTGGATGGAGAATGAGAATTTGGTGGAGAAAGAGGCGGTGGAGTTGGTGATGGGGTTGAGGAAGGTGACGGGGGAGGTGAAGATGACGGTGCCGGAGGAGGAGGAGGGGACGCCGGTGTCGCGGGTGAGGCCGACGACGCCGTTTCGGAGGTAGGAGTCGCCGAGGAGAGAGAGGTTTTGGAGAGAGAGAGTGGGGAAGTGGAAGGTGGTGGATGAAGACGACGTCGTATAAGGGTGGAATATGATGGTGGTGAAAAAGATCAGCAAGAAAGCAAGCTGGTTTCTTGAATTCATGATGATGATGATAATATCTCAAGATAGAATTAATGGGAATTGTGAGATTGAGTGAATTTAGTTTAGTGTTTGGGTGTGGGTATGGGGAGGTGGAGATGGTGGGAATCTATGAGTGGGGGAGATGGGTGGGTTCAAACGGTTAGGACCGGAGGTCGGTTGGTTTTTTATATTATCAAACTTTAGATTGGGGGTCAAGATATATGTAACGGTTATATTATGTGTATTATTAAAAGTAAATAATGATGATAAACTTAAGTTTTATATCAATCTTGTTACCTATGATATTAAAAAAGAAAACCCTTAAATGCGGTGTTTGTTTTAAATTATTGTGCTTTAACCGATAGTTATCAATAGTTTACAACCATCATCATATAAGGTGAGTTATGGTTAAAGTATTATATTTTAATTGTTAAAAAAAAACATCTTATCTTTAATCATGTTTTAAGGGAATTGTAAAAAAAAAAACATCTTATCTTAATCATGTTTTAAGGGAGTAGGGTTAACATATTTAATTTGCAGCCAAGCCATCAAAATAGAGAATATAATAAGTTAAGTCGAAGCGTCGGGGTTTCTACAATTCACGAATAGATCGAAAGTTAGAGATATCACTTAGGATAAATGGTATAAATTTATAATTATGTCATCATTGTTTGTTGTGTGGTCGGCCTGTTTCGGGCTGGCGTTTATTTCTAGTGAAAGCTACCGTTCAAAAAAAAGGGAGTAAGGGTTATATTTATTATCTTCAATACTATAGTTATGTTAGTTAAGAAAATTTGGTTAAATTGATTATGTTATACCAAATTTGATATAAATAATTAAGTGGTGAGTATATTACATAAAATATACACTATAGTATTTGTTATACTTTTTAGAGTTAATTACGTTTTCGTCCCTGTGGTTTGTCAAAAATCACTATTTCAGTCTATTAGTTTAAAAATTTTTCATTTCAGTCCCTCTGGTTTCATTTTCGTAACTATTTCAATCAATGGGTTTGTCAAAAATCACTATTTCAGTCCATTGGTTTGTAATATAATGTCAGAATAATTAGATGGAGCTAATGAAGGTGGATTGAAATAGTTACGAAAGTGAAATCACAGGACTGTAATGACAATTTTTAAACTAATTGACTGAAATAGTGATTTTTTACGAACCACAGGGACGGAAAACATAATTAACTCTACTTTTTATTTACTAAACTTGCACTATATTAATAAAATCAATACATCTATTGTACATTGTTTAGGATGTAATATAATTTAAAGTTTTAATATTAACAGTAAGAAAAGGTCGTATACTTGTCTCAAATAATCAAAGACACCAACGGTGCTCGACATAAAATTAAAACAAGTAAATAAATAGTTGATAAAATGAGTCTAAATAAAGGATCCAATAATTTAAAGTTGGGCCCGCACCACTTAGGAGCGTATTTGGGTGTCCAATCAGTCAAATGAGGCCGTTGTGGCCGTACAGGTTGGAATCACATACTCACATGGTTCATACTTTTGGACCTGCCAAACTTATATGTAAGTATATAACTAATGAGCCAAAACAATTTATAGATTTGCATCTAAACGTGTCAAAATTCTCTGTCAGTCACTAAAATAAAACCAAATAAATAAATAAATCACCCATTGAATAATAAGTGTTCAACCCTAATTATTAGCGGTGGGCCGTGATTGGAGAATAAAAGATAGTGCCAGTTTCGTAGAATGTAATAGAATTAAAATAGGAAATAGAATTTGAATTGCATTTTAAAGAATTTCTTTGAAATTAAAAAATGTTGGCATAATTAGCAATATTAGAATGTTTAATACGTAAAATGACAACTAACTTGAAATCCTATAATGTGTTTAGTTGAAATTCCATAAGGTGTTAGATTCAAATCCTTGTTGAAACAAACAACATAAGGATGAAATCTGCATTCAAATTTCATTTATAAATTATATTTATGTGAAACAAACACTACCTAAATGTCTAAGTGTGTATCCCTGCTAAAGTGCTAGACTTCCAGACGAAAATATCCATTAGTTAGCCACTTAGCACCATCTCGATTTTATGCTCTTTATCATACCACATATCATCATCATTCACCTCCATCAGTTAAGATCTCCATCGCAAAATCTTTCGTCGTCCAAAACTGGTTGTTTTCTAACTCTTTGTTCGGTTCGATTGTTAGCATTGGCATCAGCGGCCTCAGAGCCCATTTATGAGAATTAGCCTTACGAAAACCAACCCACCTTTAAAGTGTGTCTTTCAACAACTTTTACATATCATTTCATGAAATGTTAAATTTTAGAACTTTAGTAATTCAGAAAGGTCGAAACACCCTACATGTTAGACACAAAAGACGAAATAGCATGGCCGGCCCTGAGGGTGGGCGGGGAGGACCACCGGTCTCGATATTTTGAAGGGCACGTTATTTACAAAAATCCGATATGTAGATGTAAAAAAGTAAATTAATAGGGTATACTCATACAAACACCAACATGCGCCCACTAACAAAACTATTTATATGGTTTAGGTTAGCCCATTAACATCAGGTTTAGACCTTTACTGAACCTGATACCCAATTTCGTTAAGGTCTAAGGGCACGTTTTTTCGAGCTCAAACAGGGTACATGAATTCTGAAGGCCGACCCTGCAAAGTAGTATGACAGTGCCGACAATGAAGAATACATATTTTTTTTAGAAATGGATAGGTATGAAAGTGTGATTACAATATCAGAAATGGTGTTATTGCCCTTAGCATTGGGAGTTCTCAGTAGCCTTTTCATTTTATTTCTATTTTCATTTTTCCCTTTTAATTTTTTATTTTATCTAATAACTAGGATTGGAACCCGTGTTTTATGGCGGAGTCGTAAGAGGTTGTTGACGAGGGTATTCTTTTTCATGATATATCAAGGGGTTATCATAGCCTTTAATTTAAACGATGGAAAAAATAGTCAATCTAACATGGTATGTCTATAGTTACATGTTAGCTTTAACTATACTAAGATAAATAAAAAAATTATTTTAATTGTTGCCTTGTATATTAAAGGGTTATATATAGACCATGTATGATTTAATCTAAACGACGGTAAAAATTAGGAAACAACATGATGAAGTAAATATGTCCTGAGTTAAAACTTATCTTTAATTATAATAAGTAAAATAAAAAGAATTACACTTATAAAAAAAGGTAAAATAAATACTTGTTAAAAAACGAAAAAAAAAATAACTTTATTAAAATCAAGAATCGTATGATAACTTTACTAAAGTTCGTGGGTCAAAACATCAATCATTTATAAAAAAAGAATTATTATTAAACTTCGAGTCATAAATCTATTAAAATTCAAAGGTATACATAAATCATTTATAAAAAATTATTAATGTTTAAAGATCATGTAATAAATCTATTAAAGTTTAGGGTTAGAAATGTAATTTAATTTAACTCTAAAGCCACAATATAATAAATAAATGTTAAATTACTGTTCATATTTGATTTTGTTATTAAACTAGTAGGATCGCATCGCGCTTCGCAACGGGTATTCAATCGGTATCAATTTGATTCATTACGACACTACAACGCTCTATAGCAACTGTAATAAACAATCCAAAAATAAATTCATAATATGCGCAAAGAACATGACACATGTTTTATGTCACTTGAGAACTATAGAAACGGAAAAACATTACCGGTTTCGGCGATAATATCAATATTGATATCGTCGACGTCTTTATCATCTTGATTAGTTAACTTTGGATCATAATTATAATTATGATTAGTTAGTTATATTTTTGGATCATAAGTATAAAATTTAAGTTTGATTAAAAAAACTTACGAATTAAAGTTATTTTATTTGGAAATAAATAATGTCATAAGCTCAAATAAAAATTATTTTTATGTATATATTTGTTAACTAAATAATTTAATTAGTGTCTTTATAAAAAAAACTATTTAGATGTGTTATATTATAGTTGCACTCACAAATTGGATTGGGTGGAGTTGGATTGGGTGGAGGTAAATTCAAAATAAAACAAAACAGTTGAATGGTTGCTATGTAAAGAAAACAAAACAGTTGAATAGTTGCTATGTAAAGAAAGCAAGCAACATGGACCATGAATGAATTAATACTCTTCACATTTTGAAATTTGAACTCAAAATTTGAAATGTTAGTATATACATTAGAATAGAATAGAATTATTAAAAAAAACAATAACATTTTAGTCTTATACTCTAAGTTAAACTATTAAAGCTCCAATAGAGTAAATAAAAATTTAACACTAAAGCCACAATATAATAAATAAATGTTAAATTACCGTTCACATTTGATTTTGTTATTAAATAGAATAGAATAGTTAAAGTTTACTATTTCATTTTTTATATTTCGATATAAGTTTTATTAAAAACCAAACAATATTCAAAATAACATAGTTTTCAATATAACTAAGTTTTTGACAATTGCTGCGTTGCGGCGAATTTCTTTTGTTATTTGGTTTGTGTTTATATGTGTTTTGAAATCACTACAAGCGCGTTGCGCACGGAACAACTGACAAGAATAAAATGAAATATAAAAAAACACTAAATATAATCGAAAGAAAAT
Source organism: Scalesia atractyloides (assembly GCA_947069175.1). NCBI lineage: Eukaryota > Viridiplantae > Streptophyta > Magnoliopsida > Asterales > Asteraceae > Scalesia > Scalesia atractyloides. The sequence goes on along the minus strand of CAMTDV010000016.1, from coordinate 90,800,849 downwards.
CAACCAAAAAGTTGTAATGTAGTGTTGTTCGTATGAAACATGTAGTCAGGGATGAGCGAATGGTACGGGGGTACCGTACCGAATTTCACGAATCGAAAGATCTTAAGTACCAATTCGGTACCGACTTTTTGTATTCCTGGTACCGGTTCGCTACCAGTTTTTACCTTCATATATTGGTACCGTAACCGGTATTTTCGGTTCCAGTACCGATTCGGTACCGGTTGGTACCTAACTCATCCCACTCCTGAAACTAAAAAAAATCATTAAAAGTTGAAGAAAATCAACAGAAAAAGTTGCCTGATACCGTTGTTATTCGTACGATACCTGTGATCAGGGATGAGCAAATGGTACCGGGTAGCAGTACCGAATTTCCGGAACTAAAAGATTTTCAAAATCAATTCGGTACCGACTTTTGGTGTTTTCTGTATCAGGCTGATGCCGTTTTTTACCTTCATGTACCGCTAACGAGCGGACCGTACGGGATATATTTGATACCAGTACAGGTTGACACCAAGCTTATCTAACCTAAAAGTAAAGAAAATAAGTAATATCATAATATTAAAACAGTAAAAGTATAATAAGCTATACATATTATTATCATATTGTAAACACTATTCATTGGCTTCTATTTTTAATATATGATAATATATGTATAATAGGAGTAGGATCAAATACAAACCATATTTCGCATACAAACGGTAAGAACCATTCAAAAAGTATCATGTGGCATCTAACCAATTATAGACAAATGGTAAAATGATAACCTAAATAATATTAATTATCTTGAATTCCTTATAATTATGCTAACAAGCAATTAATTCTTTATTTGGATTTTTCTTTTGTTTTCAATGTGTTGATAAAGAAAAGTGCTCATATCATTCACATATGTGCTACAATCGGTCATTTTGATTAATTTTCATGTGCTAATATAATTCAAAAGTGCTACTTTTATGTATGTATTGATTTAGTATGTGCTAATTTAACGTTTTTAAGTGCTAGGATATGTTCTTATGGTTTGTATGATAAATACGGTTTGTACTAGAACTCAACCCATGTATAATAATATATGTATAACTAGTTTAAGAACCCGCGAGCTTGGCAGATGGCCTAAAACAATGTATAACTAAAATTTGTTGAAATAAATATTTTAATATATAAACATCTACAGCAATCTCAAAAGGTAAAAATTACAAAATATCTAGCATTTGAAACCACCATAACCTGAAGTGCAGTGAATTCATAAGCGAAACTTTTTATTTGACTGATGCTTTAATTATACATCAACACTTATCTTAGATTAAAAACATAGTTGAACAATAAAAAAGGTGGAGGCTAAGATGTTGTCTGCTGTAATAGATAAATTATGCTAATCTTGTGTTCTTGCACAAATGATTCTTGAAATACCTTAAATATCAGCAAATGTATCTGTTAATAATAGGAGAAAGTTACCAGAGGCTGCTAATGATGAATCATGATCATTACTCACGACTATATATCTCTAGGCGATGTTGAATCTTCCATCTCAGCAATCACGGTACCATTAACAGATGCTTCTTCTTCACCCACTCTACTCTCTATTGTTCCAATGTTGGATTCCTCATGAACGTGTTCAAAGCTACTGGTGTCCATGCTGGCAAAACCATTAGTAACCAGTGGCGGACCCAGGAATTTTTCCATGGGGGTGTGGAATTTTTCCGCCTATACATAGAAACAAATTTCGGTTTGGGTCACAAAAGAACATAAATCCAAAATTCATATAAACATCCAAAACACGTCAAACGTTGTTACAAATTACAAACATATCTAAAACGTCGCTCTAAGGGTTTTCATTTTTTGAAATCTATCCAAAACATCATCTAGAGGTACTTTCTTAAGCAAGTCCTTCTCTATATAACACATACAACTATCACTTAAATTCTCACCCCAATCCGATTACGTAAGTCGGTCTTCACAATCTTCATTGCCGAAAAACATCTTTCAACGGTTGCGGTTGCGACGGGTAATACGAGAACAAGCTTTAATAAACGGTATACCAATGTATAAGTTACATGTATATTTGTTGAAACCATTAACCTTACAAGACTCGACAAACCATCCAAGTTGGCAAATCGTGTATCTTTTTTCACATAACCAAAGTAGTTTCCGAGTTGAATCGGAAGCCTTCGTTTTTTGGCTTCATCGAAATCATATGGATACTTTTCGGCTAGTTTTAGTATATTTGGAATGTCAAACGCACTAAAATTATCACACGGACTCAAACAACTCATACAAAGAAGTAGTTAAGATGTTACCTCATTAAAACGGTTCCCAAATTCTTGAATTTGCATCATCTCGTTGATTCACGTTGTATGATGCAATCGACTTGCGATCATAAGGATCCGAGGGAAGATTATTCACATCAACATAATCGGAAGATGATTCAATTTCATCCGCTTTCCTCTTGTTGAGAAATCGCGCCATAACTTCTTTACTCATCGTGCCTATCACATAGAAAAATAAACAATGATGATCAAACTACTCCTTCTTCTTCACATCAACAAGTTATGTATTTCAAAATTTCAAACCCTAAACTAGAATCATATGATCATAAACAGAATAAGAGACAAAAAAACTCATCCTATAAATACTAGAAGAACCCTAAAATCACCTCAAAACACATAAAAATTTAAACTTTTTTAACCCTTCCTATAATCTGTTGAGTTTTGAACAAAATCACATAAATAAACATCAAAATAACCCAAAACAAAGCATGTACCTGGCTTATATTTGCGATTACAAGTCGTTGGTGGCCGGAATTTTGTTTCTGCTGTTTGATTTTCGATTGATGGAGGGTCAGGAAGTCGAACAGGTATCTGCGCACAGGGGGGACTCTCTGGTCGATCAACAGATGAGAGGGCGGGACAGGTTTTTTTTGTTTAATGAACTGTTTTTTTGGGTTAATAAACTTGTATTGGGTTGGGCTTTAATTTAAACTACTTTGGGCTTATGGACTGAATTAAAACAAAGGGGGTAGTGGGCTAACATGTTTAGAATATTAGGTCGGGTTTTAATTCGTGTTCACAATTTTTTTTTATAAAATTTCGTAACATTTTCCATCAGTCTGGGCACAACAAAAAGTAAAATAGAAATTAAAAAAAAAAACTATAGAAGTGCCATGTTTTTTCACTTCGAATTTGATGACGATGTGAAACAGTCCAAAGGAATTGACTTAGTTAAATTTGTAACCTGATTAGTAAAAATCAATCAAATCTCAAAAGAATTACACAACCAATTGAACAAAGCCTATCATGCAAAACTCGTTTTCAACAGACTATTCGTAATCTGATTTCTGAACCACAACAGCCAATTTAACAGGTAGCTATCAAAATTTTCAAAAACCCTAACCTGAAACATGATATCCGGGCGATGTAAGATCCGGGAAGAGATTGTTGCTGAACAAATTAGAGGATATTTGATATTTAGATCGAAAGTTAGAGATCTGTAGATACCTTAAACCCCTATGAGATACAGCAATCAGAAAGGGTCGTGCTTATAATCAAACGTTTGGAAGCATATACTAACCTTGATCTTGTTCTCTATTAACGGGGAATTGAAAAATCCTAATCCGTCAAAAACTTATCAGATGAAGATTTATCGGCTAGATCAGGGGAGTCTCCATTAGGGTTTCAAAGAGAAGAAAGAAAAGGTAAGTAAACGTGAATAAAGAAGACAGTGGAAAATAAGGAAGGTCTTCAATCACGTAGCGTAATTGACTCTGAACAAAATTAGGGATTTGAACGGAGTGATCTCATCAATCGATCCATAATAAAAATACAATAGATTCAAATAAACTTACACTCAGATTCAAAGATAAACTATCTACTATCATATGGTTTAGGGTTTCTCCTAAAACATATAGTTTTCCCTTCAAAAGCCATAAATGCAGTAGAAGAAAACTTACCTGTTGCTTGATTCCAATTGCGATTTGGGGTTTTTAAAAACTGAGAAGACAAAAGTGATATGGATCGGTGGAGAAGAAGTGAGGAACCATGAGAGATGTTTGTGGAATGGGATTAGGGTTTGAGGAGATAAACGGCTGGAATATATGAGGAAACTTGTATAAGAGAATTGGTTTACCGCTCAAAAATGAATTATCAAGAATATTAGAGTGCCACCTCAGCTGATACTTAGATATAAAATAGTTAGATATAAAATCTTCTACATTTTCTTGGTTGAATTATAAAAAAAAGTGTATAACATGAAAGAACAAACATTATTATTATAAATCATTAGATAGAATATTTATAAAAAAAATGTACAAAATGTTAAAAACTATCACTAAAAAGGTGGTATAAAGTTAAGAGTATTTAATCTAACTTATAATAAAAGACTTTAAAAATGCTACGTGTCAACATCATATCATTTTTAAAAAATATTTACTTTTTATTATTTTTAAATATGATAAATAATCACTTTTGTATTTCTTTATTATGTATGTTATCCTCAATTAAATCTTTTTTTTAAATTAATAAGAAAGCTTTTTTTTTAATAAATATCACTTAGGAGATGTTCTACGTATGTTTTCCCTAATATTTAAATCTTTTCTTTTTTAATAAGAAAGCTTAGAAAACATTGGACGGATATAATAAAACACAAAGCATATATTGAAAAACTTTATTGATTATCATTATGATTGTGGAGTTGCTAAGACACTATAGATCCATGTTCGCTTTGTGTTACTACTTTTTTTTACATTGATTTGCTTTGTTATGATATGATTTTGATTATATTTCTATTATATATAACTTTTATGTATTATTTTAACTTTTTTATAAGTATATTTTGATATTCTCAAATATAAAGACCATAATATTAGTGTACTAACATCTAGATGAAGTCACCGCCAGAAACAAAGTTCCATGGTTTTCCGTCTCCATTACCCTTCAAGTTGTATGTATGAAAATAATTTAGTTATGTAAATTTATGCATGCCATTATTAAATTATATAATTTTTATCATGAAACTCATGTAATACATATGTTTATAACCTAATCCTCAAACACGTGTAATTCACAGCAAAATATTGAATAAAACTTATATCAAATGTAGATCAAAATAAACATGATGGAACACTATATTCATAATTTATAAAAAACAATATTTTAAAATTACAAGAGAAAATCAAAATAGGTTAAAACTTAATTACAATAACAAAATTAAAAAAAAAAACTAAAGCCCCACCATAGGTATACAATTGTTGTCTCAAGAGTTTTTAATTTAATTATGAAATACTAAAAAAATAAAACATCCAATAAAATAATATAAATAAAAAAATTATTAAACTTTTAACGATAATAAGTTTCGCTAAATAATAAAAATTCGTTTAAGGATACCATCAATTCAATAAGAAATCCTTTTTCATAGATTAAAGTGAAAATATAAAATAAACTAAATTTTAAACTTAAAAATAAAACCGAAACAAAATTTTTAAATCATGAAAACATAAGATAAACGGAATTTTAAATTGAAATTGTATAGATAAATGTGACATAAAAAATTTAAATAAACGAAATTTTAAATTAAGATTGTATAGATAAACATGATATTAATAATTTTAAATATCTATAAAAACCAAAACAAATAACAAATTAAATTTAACAAAAAAAATTGAATTGTAGAAGGTGTTGCCGCGTGACATTAATTGTAGTCTTTTATTATAGTTTAGATTTATGCTATAACGTTAATGATAAATAAAATAGAACAAATCTTTTATCTTTATATTTAGATTTTCTTTAAATATTAGATAATAAATGTTGTCAGAGAAAAAGAAAATTAATTGTTGAACAAGACCTAAAAAAAATTGAAAACGATACCCAAAAGGCAATAGAGGACTAAAGTAGGGGTGAGTTTGATACCGGTTTTAAAATTTGCTAAATATGGGTATTGGTATTCGAAATGTTAGGTACAATATGATACGATATCGGTACTGATATTGAAAGGTAAAATATCGGTACTGAAAACACCAAAAAGTGGATTCCATTCAGTATCGGAAAGAATTAGTACGAGAAATTCGGTATCGGTACCGGTAATATTCTCATCCCTAGACTAGAGGACTACCTGTTACCCAAGGGGCCAGTACAGACCCATTATGTAATAGTTCCGGGATGTTAACCCATGACTTAACCATTCCTAAGAGAAAAGTTTATAGTATTTAAGGGTTTGTTTGGTTAAGCTTATTTAACTTCAAAAAAAACTTTTTGTTAAAAAAACTTATTAACTTATGACTTTTTGGAAAAGAGTTTTTAAAAAGGTGTTTGGATTAGCTTATTGCACTACCCCAAAATAGAGATACAACTACAAAAAAAAAGTTTGACTATATGTCTTTCGCCTCACATATTTTTTCCAGGTCAAGTGTGACCAAAGCTCGAGTCATCGTAGGTATCATACGGCCACACACACTTTTTAGTGGCCATAGAACTTAAAAGTGTGGCTAAAAGGTATCAACATTTTTTGTTAAAATCTAACATTTCATCCATTAAGTGTGGCTAAAGGGTAGCAATGGCCACATGTATTTTACTTCAAGTGTGACCTTTACTGCTATATAGCCATATAAATTACCAAAAAAAATTGTTTTAGCCACATCAATTAAAAAAGTGTGGCAAAAAGGGTTGTTGTAATCAAGCATTTTGCCCATTAAGTGTGGCTAAACGATAGCAACGGCCATATGAATTATTATGAGTGTGGTCGTTTCTATTATATAGTCACAATAACTTACTGTAAGTGTGGTTTTTCTATTATACAGACATACAAACTAAAAACAAAGTGACTACGATATGGCTAATGGTTATTTATAGCCATATGAAATCTTGTAATTTTAGGTGTGACTATTGTCTAATCTTTGTTCACACGTATTTTTTTAGAAGAGGGTTTCTATCATTCTGTCACACAAACAAGAAACAAAGTGACTATGGTAATTGGGTGGGAAAAGCCAATAAGTTGATAAGTTGTTTTTTTAAGTGTTTGGATTAGCTTATGGGCAGATTAGCTTAGGGCAGAGTGTAATTCTGTAATTGTGTTTTGAAAAGTTATAATAGTTCCAAAAAGTCATAAAATACTGACTTTTCCTTTTACACAAAAAGTTGTTTCAAAAAGTTATTTTCAATTACCTAAACATTATTTTGACTTATTGGTTTTTTTGAAAAAACGAATAAGTCAATAAGTTGTTTCAAAAAACTTAGCCAAACATGCCCTAAGCAACTAACTTAAGGTTGTGGGGTATGGGGCGGGGGTTGGGGCGTGGGTCGGAGGGCAACGCCGGTGTTACCACCCCGGGTTGGCATGGCTTATGGTGTGGCCCCTTGGGCGGGGCTTTGGCACCCGGCGTTGGGCGGGGCTACCCAGTTGAGGTGGCGGGTTTTAATTGGCCAACATTATAGGCAGGTTGACCAAGCGGTTGACCGGTTGAATTTTAAAAACCAACCGTTGGGTTGGCCAAGCCCAGCGGTTATTTAAAGCCCATTGATCCCCCTTCGCTACCCCAAACCGCAATCCTTCACAACCGACACCCCACCCCGACTGTCCTCTTCGCTACCCCAAACCGCCATCCTTCACAACCGACACCCATGGCTTCCTGGACTAACGAAGAAGAGATCGCACTCGTAACTGGCGTCGTGGACGCCATTGTCACACCCTGACCCGCAGCGGAAAAGGTGATCGGGGCATGATTGGGTTATCATCAAAGCTCATGACATTTATTATAACGTTTCATATTCAATATTACAATTTAATGAGAAATATACAATCATAATTACATCATGTCCTAAACAACATTCTAGACTTCATTGTTTTCTTCTAAGGCATTTCCTATGTTTTCCTTGCTTCATCCTGTTCACCTGTATCATGTGTAAAAATGGTTTTTGGATCAACAAAAAGTTGGCGAGTGAAATCTATGAAAAACATTTGAACAAGTTTATTGAAATGATTATAAAATAAAGTGCACAACCACACATGAGTAAAAATAGATGTAAACTTATTCATCAATCATTTAATATTAAATAATGCACACACATACAATAATGGATTTGTTTTGAGGCACGCGTTGCTCAACTCGTCTCCCACGAGAAACTGATGGGCCTAATGAATGATTTGCATATACTTGACAATATGAAATACATAACTACAAACAATATATACAATCTAAGTTTAGATCACAATATGGTATGGCACAAGTTTAAATAAACGAGTTAATTTTAGTGACACATGACACACCCCAAAACGTGTAATTAAAAAGGGGAGTTGTAAGATTCACTCACATTAGGTGCGTTCGGTTGATGATGTTGAATGCGCACGAAGTTGGTTTTAACCACGAGTGAAACTAACCTAGATAATGGCATAATGGTTCGGTAAGTAAGCGGATTTTATTAATCAATTTTAGTAGAATTGTTGGATATATTTTTGTGAGTTTAAGGCTATTTTCTAACCTTAAAAATGTTATTTTTAAGTATTTTTAATGTAAATAATTAAATAAAAGAAATAAAATTATTGATTTTTGACTGTTGACCTGTTGCCTTGTTGACCGTTGACCGATTTTATTGTGTAATTGTGTGCGCCGGGTGAGGCTCGAACTCGAAACCTCCCGTTCGCGTGCACGCAGCTCTACCAACTGAGCTACGTGTCTAACCCGAAATATTTATGTTTTTAATTATATTTATACCTTAATTGAATTAATCCGAAAATCATTTATTTCAAAAACGATTTAAATGACTCGCTCGGTGTTCTCCACAGGTCTCGAACCCGGGACCTGTGGGTTAGGTTAACACACAGTCCACCGCTGGACTGTGTGTCTAACTTGGTAAATACTCTGATTTTTATTATACTTATATACAAACTACATTATTTCATTTCTGCCTTATATAAAAAGTTTGATAATTGTCCGGACCGGTGCGGTAGTCTGGACTCGAACTCGTGGTATGTGATTTAAACGTTCACACAGTCCACCACTGGACTATGTGTCTATCTTGGTTATTATTCCGGTTTTTATTAAACTTAACATCTATTGCAGTGAATCCGGTTCGGTTAAAAAAAAGAACATTTTTATTAAGGCGAGTGTGCGTGGGACAAGAATCGAACTCGGGACGTAAGCGTGTTTTATTTGCACACAGTCCACCGCTGGACTGTGTGTCTAACCCGAGATATATCTTGATTTTAATTAAACATATACAATACTGAAACTTCGTCTTCTTCGTTGGACTTAACCAGAACTAATGTCCGACGGGTTCGACGATTTAATCATGTTCTTTTAGTGTGTTGCGCTTGATTACAGGTGAGATTAATAAAAGAATGAGAGATTAAGTGTAAGATATACCGAACAGTGGCTCCTCTGTTTCGCCGGCGAAGCTCCGATGTCAGCAGGTTATTCGGCGACGGGTGTCTTGCGGCAGAGGGTCTTCAGGGAGTTTGAGATGAGTGTGGGTGGCTTCGGTATGAGCTCTGGGTGTTCAGTAAGGCTCAGAGGTGAAAGGCTCGGTTTTCCGGCGAGTTGCAGAAATTCTCCGGCGAGTGAATTTACATCGGGAAAGAGTGTGATTGTGAGCGAAAAAGCTAACAGAGGTTAGAGGGGGTATTTATAGGGCAGGATATCGACGAATTTAGTCCGTTTTCCGTCTTGATTCGTCGGTTAATAAGTTTTCCGGCGGTTATGACTTGCGTCGCGGGTTCAGACGTCGGTTATAACCGATGTAATAGTTAAGGCTTCGGTTAAAACAGAAGAAACCGTCCAATCTCGGCGAAATCGTCGGGATTTGCGACGACTGCGATTAGGCGCGTCGGTTTTGAATTCGAGATTTATGTTATGTATTAATTGTATCTAATAATGAACAAGAAACACAAGTGGCGGAGTGGTTGAGCGTGTGTGTGTTAAGACTTTGCTAATTCCCTGGCTGACCCGAGTTCGAAACCCCGCAGCAGCCTTTTATTTTTATTTCCTTATTTTAACTACTTTTTCAAATATAAATTATATATTCCAATATACTTATTAATTATGTATCGTTTAAAAATAATTTGGGCATTAAATACGCAACGAAATTTTTAACTGATTGTTCGGTTAATAAATGGAGCGGGTTTGGTAAATCCGGTTTTTGACGGATGTTACAGAATCCCCTGCTTTTTAGAAATTTCGTCCCGAAATTTAAGTAGTGACATATTTGTCTAAAAAGGATGGTGTTTAGTTTGACAGTTACATGCTTAGAAAAAGAGTAAGAGTTTAAGTTTTTGTTTGAGGCGGTAACGTCCCTTGTAAGGGTTAAGTACCCTACTACAGGAATCGCTTTTTGTTGACTACGGTAAAAATATTGATAAGCGGAGTTGATTCACTAAGTATGATTTCATGCTTAAGAGTTTTGATATGTTTGGAAAGATAGGGTTATATCCTAAAACAAAATCTCTAATACTACAACCTACATGGAACTTCTCATAACCGCCTGATAATGCCTCTGATCCTTTGGCAAGAATACTTATATATAGGAAGTACCAGCGGCGTATCCACCATATTCTTGTCAAATTTTCATTGACTTTATCCGCAAGTTATGATTAGTTCTATGTGACTCTACAACAAACACAACAACCAAAACTTGAGTCTTATTTCTGATAGTATCCATGTTTGAATGATGACAATACCTCTCTCGTTTGTTGTGATAGAGAGGTTAGTCATTGTGGAAGTGAGACATAGCTCAACTTCTTTAAATGATGAAATTGAAATACGCTGAAATGTATGATGAACAAACTTTGACCAAAACATACTAAATCCTACATGGAACTTCTCATAACCGCCTGATAATACCTCTGATCTTTTGGCAAGAATACTTATATATAGGAAGTACCAGCGGCGTATCCACCATATTCTTGTCAAATTTTCATTGACTTTATCCGCAAGTTATGATTAGTTCTATGTGACTCTACAACAAACACAACAACCAAAACTTGAGTCTTTTTTCTGATAGTATCCATGTTTGAATGATGACAATACCTCTCTCGTTTGTTGTGATGGAGAGGTTAGTCATTGTGGAAATGGAATACAATCCAATTTCTTTAAATGATAAGATGCCATAAATGCTAAATCAGTAAGTACAAAACAAACTTTAATCAAGACAATACTAAATTCTACATGGAACTTCTCATAACCGCCAGATAATGCCTCTGATCCTTTGACAAGAATACTTATATATAGGAAGTACCAGCGGCGTATCCACCATATTCTTGTCAAATTTTCATTGGCTTTATCCTTAAGTTATGATTGGTTCTATGTGATTCTAAAACATAAACAAACACAATCAACCAAAGCTTGAGATAACATAAAGAAAAACATAAACTAAACGATTGGAGTTGAATCTTGATTTTCGGTGAAGGGGACTAGTTGGGTGGTTTCGTTTGGGCCGTCATTATCTTCAACAGGATTGGCGTTGATGTTGAAAACTCTTCCTCTTGCTGGTGGCCTAGTGATTGGGTTTTCTTGATTTACTTGGTTAACTGGGTTTTATTGAGCTTGAGCGTTTATGATGTTAACCAATCGAGGGCACGTGTTTCTGAAATGGGTAGGGTCGCCACAATTAAAGCAAGTTCGAACATAAGGTAACATGGGGTATTGAGGTTGTTGATATGTTTGGATCATGTTTTGAGTAGGGGGAGAGATTTGGTTTTGAGGGGTGCGGCAAACCTTGCTCAAATGACCATAGCGTCCACAATTTGCACATAGTCGACAAGGTAAGGTAAGGGGATGGTGATAAAAACAGGTGTTACATCAAGGGTGAGGTCCAAGGTATGGTTTCTTATTTGGGTAAGTTGAGTTGGGTGCTACTTGAGTGATTGGGATAGCTTGGATGGGTATGGCTTGTGAAATTGGTTGATTGTGTGACAGCGAAAAGTTGCCCATCTCGTTTTCTCTTAAAAGTGGGTTGAGAAGGGGATTCGGTTTGGGTGGAGTTTGAAGTTTCAGTCGATGCCTTATCCTTCTTCTTCTCCTCCTTGAAGTCTTTGTTCCGGATTCGGTTTTCGGTGAGCTTTGTAGCTAACTCCATTGCTGCTTCCAAAGTTGCAGGCGTGGTACTTATTACAGAGTCTTGAATTTTTGACGGAAGACCTCGAATGTAGTGCTCGATCAAACGGTAGAGGGGAGTGAACAAGTTGGGAACCATTTGATTTAACTCGAGGAATCTTTTGTTGTATGTGGTGTGGTCTCCTTCCTTTTGCTTCAGCGAATAAAACTCATCTTCTAATTTCTTGATTTCGCTCCTTGGGCAAAACCGTCTTGTCATGATTTCCTTCAACTCTTCCCAAGTCAAAGTCATAGCGTCTTCAACACCTCGTTTGGCCTTCTCTGTATTCCACCAAGTAAGTGCTATTCCATATAAACGGCCAGTAGCATATCGTACTTTGCGATCATTGGGGCAATCGCAATTTAGAAAAGTGTTCTCCATTTCTTCAAACCAATGGAGGAGAGCGGGACACCTTCAGTCCCTTCGTATTTTGGAGGGTCGCAGGATTTGAAATGCTTGTAGGTGCATTTAGTGGTATTTGGGGGAGGGTTGATAACGTTTTGATCTTCTTGGTTGATAGGATTAGCGGTAAGTGCTTGTTGGACTTGGATTACAATGTTGGGTATTACGGCAGCCATTTGTTGAGCGATTAGGGCAGCCATGCTCTCGCGGGCTTTTCCTGCTCTCATCTTCCTACGGGCGAGGCTAGAAGACATCTACAAGGAATACGTATCATGAGTATGAGTTGGATGTTTTTGGGATCATGGGTCGTATTTAGGAATGAACATTCATAAAATAAATATAGAAAAATAAATCTACTACATCCATAGGATGTCTTGGGCTTTGCTCGTAATTGGGCCTTGCATGCCGCCATACTTCACCTTCGTAATCATGTGGGCCCCCATGAATACCGGGTTTTTCATATGGTTCGCATGTGTTAGCCTGGTTACGTACACTAAAAACCGGGGAAAATCGAGAAATATGTATATAACATATGATATTCGGAATGTGTCCAGGTATGGACACGGTGACACCTCAAAGTGGGGTTAGTTCGAACGACGTTTGGTGTGGCATGCTTTGGCCTAATAGGTCCTTCGTACTCTCATCGTTAGTCCCCAGGTAGGAAAACTGGTCCGTTATATTGGATTTATACGAATGCCAACCTAGACAGGACGTTCCGACTACCGGTACTTGTACCCTTCCAGTTACTACATGCCCGTCGCAGAACTTACTTTGATGAGATTTGAAAATTGCGACAAAATCTTTGAATAACAAAAGTATGAAGATGATTTGAATATATGAACATTGAAATATGTATGATGAATGTGTATGTAAGTATGTATGTTTGACTGTAAGTATAAACAAATATGAAACAAATAAACATCATAAGTTTGTATGTAACCACCTAAACAATTAAAATTTAGGCAACTATAGTATAGGCTCTAAGGGTCTAATAACCTATCCTATATCCCTATAGTCATGGCTCTGATACCAATCTGTCACACCCCGACCCGCAGCGGAAAAGGTGATCGGGGCATGATTGGGTTATCATCAAAGCTCATGACATTTATTATAACGTTTCATATTCATTATTACAATTTAATGAGAAATATACAATCATAATTACATCATGTCCTAAACAACATTCTAGACTTCATTGTTTTCTTCTAAGGCATTTCCTATGTTTTCCTTGCTTCATCCTGTTCACCTGTATCATGTGTAAAAATGGTTTTTGGATCAACAAAAAGTTGGCGAGTGAATCCTATGAAAAACATTTGAACAAGTTTATTGAAATGATTATAAAATAAAGTGCACAACCACACATGAGTAAAAATAGATGTAAACTTATTCACCAATCATTTAATATTAAATAATGCACACACATACAATAATGGATTTGTTTTGAGGCACGCGTTGCTCAACTCGTCTCCCACGAGGAACTGATGGGCCTAATGAATGATTTGCATATACTTGACAATATGAAATAACTACAAACAATATATACAATCTAAGTTTAGATCACAATATGGTATGGCACAAGTTTAAATAAACGAGTTAATTTTAGTGACACATGACACACCCAAAACGTGTAATTAAAAAGGGGAGTTGTAAGATTCACTCACATTGGGTGCGTTCGGTTGATGATGTTGAATGCGCACGAAGTTGGTTTTAACCACGAGTGAAACTAACCTAGATAATGGCATAATGGTTCGGTAAGTAAGCGGATTTTATTAATCAATTTTAGTAGAATTGTTGGATATATTTTTGTGAGTTTAAGGCTATTTTCTAACCTTAAAAATGTTATTTTTAAGTATTTTTAATGTAAATAATTAAATAAAAGAAATAAAAAAAATTGTTGATTTTTGACTGTTGACCTGTTGCCTTGTTGACCGTTGACCGATTTTATTGTGTAATTGTGTGCGCCGGGTGAGGCTCGAACTCGAGACCTCCCGTTCGCGTGCACGCAGCTCTACCAACTGAGCTACGTGTCTAACCCGAAATATTTCTGTTTTTAATTATATTTATATCTTAATTGAATTAATCCGAAAATCATTTATTTCAAAAACGATTTAAATGACTCGCTCGGTGTTCTCCATAGGTCTCGAACCTGGGACCTGTGGGTAGGTTAACACACAGTCCACCGCTGGACTGTGTGTCTAACTTGGTAAATACTCTGATTTTTATTATACTTATATACAAACTACATTATTTTATTTCTGCCTTATATAAAAAGTTTGATAATTGTCCGGACCGGTGCGGTAGTCTGGACTCGAACTCGTGACATGTGATTTAAACGTTCACACAGTCCACCACTGGACTGTGTGTCTATCTTGGTTATTATTCCGGTTTTTATTAAACTTAACATCTATTGCAGTGAATCGGTTCGGTTAAAAAAAAGAACATTTTTATTAAGGCGAGTGTGCGTGGGACAAGAATCGAACTCGGGACGTAAGCGTGTTTTATTTGCACACAGTCCACCGTTGGACTGTGTGTCTAACCCGAGATATATCTTGATTTTAATTAAACATATACAATACTGAAACTTCGTCTTCTTCGTTGGACTTAACCAGAACTAATGTCCGACGGGTTCGACGATTTAATCATGTTCTTTTAGTGTGTTGCGCTTGATTACAGGTGAGATTAATAAAAGAATGAGAGATTAAGTGTAAGATATACCGAACAGTGGCTCCTCTGTTTCGCCGGCGAAGCTCCGATGTCAGCAGGTTATTCCGGCGACGGGTGTCTTGCGGCAGAGGGTCTTCAGGGAGTTTGAGATGAGTGTGGGTGGCTTCGGTATGAGCTCTGGGTGTTCAGTAAGGCTCAGAGGTGAAAGGCTCGGTTTTCCGGCGAGTTGCAGAAATTCTCCGGCGAGTGAATTTACGTCGGGAAAGAGTGTGATTGTGAGCGAAAAAGCTAACAGAGGTTAGAGGGGGTATTTATAGGGTAGGACATCGACGAATTTAGTCCGTTTTCCGTCTTGATTCGTCGGTCAATAAGTTTTCCGGCGGTTATGACTTGCGTCGCGGGTTCAGACGTCGGTTATAACCGATGTAATACTTAAGGCTTCGGTTAAAACAGAAGAAACCGTCCAATCTCGGCGAAATCGTCGGGATTTGCGACGATTGCGATTAGGCGCGTCGGTTTTGAATTCGAGATTTATGTTATGTATTAATTGTATCTAATAATTAACAAGAAACACAAGTGGCGGAGTGGTTGAGCGTGTGTGTGTTAAGACTTTGCTGAATTCCCTGGCTGACCCGGGTTCGAAACCCGGCAGCAGCCTTTTATTTTTATTTCCTTATTTTAAATACTTTTTCAAATATAAATTATATATTCCAATATACTTATTAATTATGTATCGTTTAAAAATAATTTGGGCATTAAATACGCAACGAAATTTTTAACTGATTGTTCGGTTAATAAACGGAGCGGGTTTGGTAAATTCGGTTTTTGACGGATGTTACAGCCATGAAAGCTCGACAACCCGGCAAAACCCGGTACTGGCCAGCGACTTTTGCAAGTTATCAACATAACGTTGGTAACAACCGCCACAACTTCAACGCGTGCCAACACAAGTGGTGCGAACTACGCCTGAAACTAGATCGCTTCAAGGCCTACTACGAAAGCGGCCCGGGCGGGGACATTAGCCACGACGACCGGGTGGCGGTGGCAAATATCGAGTACCGATCTAAGGAGAGGCGCCCGTTCGAAAAGCTCGCCCTCTTCGAGATTTATTTAACCCTTTAGGTTTTTTTTTAAGTTTTAGTATGTTTATGTTTATTATTTGTAATTGTTTTTTTTATGTAGCTTTTTTTTAATTTTAGTATGTTTATGTTTAATATTAATGTTTTTTATGTATTTTGTAATTTTTAGGAGTTATTAATAATATTTTTAGGTTTGTTTATAAAAAAAGAAAAATAAATAAATATACACGTGGCCTAGCCACGCCCCACCATACCCACAAAATTGTGGTGTAACCGGCAGTGCCCCTCCATTGACAGGTGTCGACCCACGCCCCCAACCCCCGCCCCAGCATACCCCACGGTCAACAAGTCATAAGAGAAACAAGTTCATTGTTTATTCAAAACATAACCAACGACACCCCGACTTATTAATATAGTAATATTGTCTATTTGTCAGCTTGGAAGCACGGAAACGCCACTGAGGTGCCGTCTCCCGTCCCGGGGACTGCTAGGGGACGGAAACGGCACGGGGACGGCCGGGAAACGTCCCGGAATGTTGGATACGGCCTGGAAACGTGCTGCAGCAGGGGACTGAGGTGCCGTCTCCCGTCCCGGGGACTGCTAGGGGACGGAAACGGCACGGGGACGGCCGGGAAACGTCCCCGGAATGTTGGATACGGCCTGGAAACGTGCTGCAGCAGGGGACGGTGTTTGGGGACGTGTAGGAAACGTTTCCGTCCAGTTTCCATTTATATTTTTTGGTTTTAAAATAAAAAAGATTTTTTAATCCTATTCTAAAATAGCGCCCCTCCTGTTCAGCGATCACGTTTAAAACCCTACACTGTATCCTCTTCTTATTGCCGATCCTCTTCTTCTCTTTTCCTATTCAAACTCCAAAATTATGGCTTCTAATGAAGAAACACAAGGATCATCATCATCTATAGATGAACCTCCATTGTGGGATTATGTGGAAAAACGAGAAAAGCAAGGTTCTGGAGGAACTTGGAAATTCAAGTGCAAAGTTTGTGGTGAAAATCGACAAGGATCGTATTCAAGAGTTATAGCACACTTGCTCGGTATAAAAGGTATGATTTTGGTTGTTGTTTATTCGATGGAAGATGTAGGATTTTTGGAGTTTGCTGATCTTTCATTAGATGAACCGGAACTTGAAAGCGATTTGCTTATTAACGTTTGATTAGATTAGGAAGATATGGGATTTTTGAGCTTTACATCAATATATAACTATTTTGGGGTTTTGTGTTACATCATCTTTGATATATATTTATTTTTTATATGTTTTTATTCCCGTACCCGTCCCGTCCCCGCTTCTTGAATTTTTAATTTTGCCGTTTCCCGTACCCGTTCCCGTTCCCGTTCCCGTACCCGTTCCCGTACCCGTCCCAGTGCATCATAGTTTGTCAGCAAGTCTCAAGCCAGCCTAACGGGATGCGTTACATAACCATTTACTCAGGATCATCCGAGTCACGGATAATCGATTCAACGAAGGTGTTCGCCTCTTCTTCCGTCGCAACCAGCGGCAGTTCTGGCCTTGACATGGGCTCAAAGAATGGCGCTGGTGGTGGCGGCGGTGCTGGTGGCGGCGGTGGTGGTGGTGGCAGCATATTAGCAGCAAGACGATGCTCACGGTAACGATTTTTGAAAATGTTAAGAAGCGGAGCATAGTCCTCAAAGCCTAGAGACTCCATGGCATCAATGATGTCTTCACCATTAAGCGTGACCCACTTTTGCTGGTGGCAAGTTTCAATGGCTTCGGTAGTGATTAAGCCGATGAACTCGGATACACATCGTTGCATGAGTTCTTTGGTGTCGTCCTTGATTTCTGCGGTAGGGGGGAGAGCGCGTCTCATGATGTTCTCGATATAAGCCTTGGGTATGAGATCTACACTGCTGTTTGATGCTGAAAATCAATGGAATCAACCATAGCAATGAACCACATAAGATTAAAAAATGAATTAAAAAAGTTATACATGTTTCATATTGTGTGTGTGTGTGGGGGGGGGGGGGGGGGGTGTTCTAGCTACCAAACAATCATGTGTAAAACATGTCAAACTTAGAAGCACCTCTATATGTACTGTTGATAAGATTTGAGGATAATCAGATTGCTGGTTTTGCTAGTCTTTAACCTTCTTTAGAAAGTAACAAAATATTAAAGATGAAAAAACCAATAATTTTGATATAAAACTAATATAACTCTAGCAACAATAAACATAATAATAAAAGAGGTTGTTGGCTAATGAGCAAAAGAGGAAAAAAAATTTCTATGAATTATGAGTATAGCAAGCGCAGGGCCAATTAGCCGATAGTTACCTAGGCCTTATAGAATGCGAATTTGTATCACACATTTCCCTGTCCCTCTTTCGAAATGCTGTGTGTCACGACTCCCACCGGACCTTACTACTTAGACTTCTCTGACTTGGCGCTTATTGAGAGATAAGTAATATATATTTATGTGTTTCTGACTTTGTTATACGATATTTTTCTAATCTAAAGCCCGAACAAGCCTGCTATTATTCTATTATATGTTAATTTGTATTTATATGTTTCTAACTTTGTTGGTTAACTTGGATTTATATGTTTCTGACTCGACGCTTATTGTGACATCTCCATTTTAGCGGTATGCTCGAAGTAGCACTTGGTCATATATTTCATAATATGCTAGAAGGTGTATGGATCACTTCTATGATACATACATACATCTATGTGTGTGTATGTTTATGTGCACACGTATGTGTATTAGTGTATGTATGCCCGCCCACATCACATCAAACGCTTTTTTATATTTGTATACTTTATTAGTTTATGTTATATTAGTGTATGTATGCCCACATCACATCAAAAGCTTTTTTATATTTGTATACACATATTTTTATATTTGTATACTTTATTAGTTTATGTTATATTAGAGTCGTTTGTTTCTACTTCGTTTTCTGTTATATGTTGCTATTGTTACCATTATCACCAGTTCATTAGACGATTAGCTTATCCACATTTAACTTTCTCTGCGACATGTGCTTAGGAAAATCACGTGAGGAGAATTAATCAACAAGTTAAAGTGTGGATGAACGGGAAGTTAATAAGACATAGTTGCAACTGATGATAGCCACTTAACCGAATGGAAAATTCGAGTAATAAAACTTGAAGTTTTTTACTAATAAGTTTATTAGGACAATGGATAACGAGCGAGCTTGAATTTTTTTTTACTAAAAAGTTTATTAATAAAATGGGTGACCGTCGAGCGTGAACACTAAACGATTAGGGAACTTTAATGGATGACGGTTGAGCGTGAACATTTAACAATCAAGGAGCTTTATTTTGCAGTTTATCCAGGTGCTATGTGGTATTAATTGTAGTTTGATTGTAGTTTTAGATTATGAAACTTGTGTGATTACTTATGTTTGTGATTTGTCTCTAGACAATTACATCTCAAGTGAAGGATGAAAGATAAGCCCCAGTATAAGATCACACCAAGATGAAACTCGTCTTGGAATCTTGGATAGTTATAGTATAATCAGTGGCGAAGCTTGAGGAGTCGTTTTTTCCTTAATCCGGGGGGGAGGGGGGACGAACACGTATATACCTAAAAAATTTTATACGAAACGTACATACATATATACTACGCATCGAAAAATTCGGGGGGGGGGGGGGCGCCCCTCCCCGCCCCTAAAGAGCTGCGCCCCTGAGTATAATCGATGAATATATTTTGACCATGTGTTAGACAACTTAGTACACTCTAACTTATTGAGATATTTTCCATTAAACTTCATTTAACTAATAATGCATTTAACAAATTAATGAAATCGATAAGGCCTTTATGGGACATGATCTTTACTTATTAATATGGTGTTGTTACTTTTAATTATGAGTGAAAAATTAAGTTTCAGTTTATGGAAAATACAAAAGATGTTGGTTTTAATACATAGATTATGAAGAGAAACTTTGGTTCAAGATGAATGTGTTGTTGAAGATTATATGTGTTTTAATTTTCAAAATGAATATTAACTTTGGACCTTCCTGATCATTCATTGACCCCGTCCAAGTAAGTAGGGTGTGTGTTGTTTTGGGCTCTCCTAGCTGGTGGCTTTGAGAGTCTCTTTGTAAATATTTGGTGTGATAATGTAATTGGCTTTTAAAAAAATCTTTGCGGATAGGCAATTTGCTTTTACGCAAAGATCATACTATAAGCAACGGTATTTATGTAATGAATCAATTTGGAAACTTGGAATTATAACTCAAAATTCTTATTAGATGAAAAGGTTGAATTAAAAAACACATACATAACTAGATATCCTAGTTGTTAAAAGACCACTCTAATAACATCAATCACACAAGAGTACACATGATAATACGATATACAGGAGGGTACTGCATTGATACACTTACTTAGTGGAGAGTAAAGTACAATTAATGTAATTGTAGAAGATGACGTTTTATAGATAATATATGTATATCAATGGCTAATGTCTCATTTTATACGATATACTTCTTGTGTTCAACCTAGTGTTACCGATACTATACATACCATACTGGTTATGCGAGGTTTCCCCCTTACAACTCATCGTCTTTACTATCCATGTATGGTGCTTCATACCCACTCTACGTGTCCAAACACTATTGACAACACGCATCCACCTCTCATTTCAATCTATAATGGTTTAATTTTTTAGACGATTTTAGTCAATGATTTGTATAACACTATAGAAAGAGTTCATTCACTCACTCTTGTTACCATTAACCTCGAATGTAGTTTCAATTAGTCTATTAGAACATCACTTGTTTAAATAAGTACATTATTGTAATGTTTCCTAGTTGATGTTCCGACATATTTTATGTAATCAAGTTAGGATAAAGTTAGTACATCTCAACAATTCACGACATAAAATAATTAGGTTTTATGTCAAGTCTAAATGAATTTAGATAATATTTTTAGTAACGGGTCGTGTTCAAGTTTAGTATTGCAAAAAATTAGTCGATTTTATATCTTTACACTTCATTACAACTGATCACTAATAATAGGTTACATGGAATCTGTGTGGTTTACAACCGTATATATTGAGTTTTGTAACATATATAAGTTAATAGGCCATTTTCGTGCTATATATGATGCCAACCCGACCCCGGCACAAGTTACAAATAGCGTGTCAATTTTTGAAGTACATGAAAGTATCGTTGAAATCTATCCAACATAATTTAAACAAACTATTGTCATTTCGTTCTTTTATTTTACGAGTACAATCTAAACATTATTTTTGTTAAATTTACTTTATCTCAACGGTACTAATATTTTACGAGTGCAATCTAAACATTATTTTTGTTAAATTTACTTTATCTCAACGGTACTAATTAAATATACACTTTATATTTTACGTCTTCTTTGTTTACCTATCAAAATCTTATATTTGTTTACCCCATTTTCCCTTTCTTTTTCTTTATTCCTATTTTGGCTTTTCTAAAGATTTAAAGTTAAATACTAAAAAAAATATACAATTTTTTTAAATATAAATAACATATTGAAAGAGAAAAATATATGTAAAAGACAACACATTTTATAATCTTAAAAAAAAACTATTTTATGAAGATATAGAGGCAAGAATAAAAGAACAATATTAAACATCCCATTTCTAGAGTAGTTTACAACAAAAACTTGTAGAAGGCTAGGGTTGTTCAAAATATGATTCAGATTCAAGAAATCTAAAGTAGTTTACAACAAAAACTTGTAGAAGGCTAGGCTTGTTCAAAATTTGATTAAGATTCAAGAAATTTGAAATTCAATTTGATTCGAATTCGATTATCAAGCTTTGAATTTGATTTTCAAACATTCGAGTTCGATTCAGATTGACTTGATTTCGGTCAAGTAATCGAATAGGGATTTATGATTTCAATTTTATTTTATTCGAAATTCGAATTCTTATATAAATATATATTTTAATAGTCATATAAACACACACTTATGAAAAAAAAAACTCCTCAGATTTGGGCCTAACTCTAAAATCCTTTATATAGTAGTTTTAAATATAAATGTAAAATAAATTACTATTTAGGGTGACTTTAAATTAAATCGAATTTATTCGAATTCGATTTGAATTCAAGTTCGAGTTTCAAATACGAATTGAATTGAATTTGGAATTTAAACATAAAATTCGAGTACGAATTCAAATCAATAAATCAAATCTTAATCGAATTCTGATAATAAAAATAAATATTTGAAAATTCGATTCGGAAATTAAAAAAAACTGATTATTTGATTCGTCTAAACACCCTTATAGAAAACCAAAGTATAAAACTAAAAAAACACAATGTGCTCAAACAACTCTAAGGTGTTTCCATATTTTAAAAACGTTTTAGTTGTAAAATAAAATCAGATATAAAATAACAATTGTTAATAATGAATTTTGTAATACAAAACGTTATTTAAAATAACAAAAAATAAACCCTCTTTACAACACTAATAATATAAAACATTTTCTTCTAGAAAATTAGAAAAATGATTCTGATTTGTGACTAATTAATCGGAAAGAGTCGGATAAATTATTAACTGAGCAGGGGTATATTTAGTGGCAGGGCATCGAAATTGTGAATGTTTAATTTTACATTAGTTATGTATTGTATTTTTTATATAAATTAGTTATTAGAGTATATTATATTATAATATTAATAATAGAATATATTCCATATGCTTCATGTTATTTAATGTAACATGTATAACGATTTCTTACATACCACTTTGAGAATGTAAACCTACATATAAAACACACATAGTTTACTTCAATTATATTAAAATTAAACTAAAATACCACAATTTACAGATGAAATAAACTTATTAATCCAAACGGCAGACATCATCAACGCATACCCAAATATATACATATATATCACACATACAGGGTTAGGTTTATTTGTAAACAACCATTTTAATTGTGAATACTTGTGAACTAATCCTAACTTTTGATATCAATACACAAGTATAAATAATGGTCATGATTTGATGATGAAAATATACTATTATCTTTACGATTTAATGATGTAATCATTGACCAGGATTTATTCACCAGTTACAAATACATTACTGTTACTCTAGAACCCCACCCCATATATAATATATATATATATATATATAATTAAGAACATTTTATGCAATTTATTGTACTCAAACAAGAAAAATGAAATATTAATTATTTATTTATAATGTATTATGTATTTGTGATTTTTTTATGAAATTACTTAACTCAAAGGACAAAATAAAGCTCACACATCAAGAAATGACTATAAAATTTTCAGTACTGGTTAAAATTAATAAAAGACTTGTCAATTGTCTTGCATTTTAATATTTTGTATATCTTTGGGATTGTATGACATATTGATTAAGATAACTGATCATGAAAATCAAATTATATAAACAAAATTCTAGTATCTATAGGTAAGCAAAGTAAGAGATAAGTTGAAATGAAAATCATTATTTTTGCCTTTGATCAAGAGATTAAAAAAAATGATAAGATGATCAAGATTTATGAAGTAAAAACATAATAAAAAGGATCGCATCCTTTCATTCAAACATGATCTAAAAGTTAAACATGAAAGAATTGTTTTTTTGTTTTGTTTTTTTTTATTATAATTTATTGATTCTCATTTCACTCTATTCTAACTATTTACGGATAAAAAACAATAGTTTACCTGAACTTGAACCGGATTCAAAGAGAGATGTTGAAGCTGAACTTGCTTTTGATTTGTTGTTTTGAGCAAAGTGATTTTCTTGATGTGGTTCCATTTTCAAAGGGTGTGCTTGATATGCCCAAAAAGAATTAATAGTATAATGTTGAAAGCCTTCAATCATATATATTGTGTTTGTAATCATTAATTAACGGTGAGGTATTAAGACATCCTAAAATTAGCTAGGCTTACATCCTCTCTATACGGCGTGAATATGCCTATACGTATTTTATAGGGATTCAATGCATTAAATGCATCGGAAAAAGTATCTCTATATAACGCGTATAGGGCAATATGCGACGTATTGGGTTGTGGTAGTTAAGCATTAAACCCTGTATAATGTGTATAAGGCTATACGCGTCATATAGGTACGATGTACGGGATTTTAAGATATAATTACTAACATTGCAGGGAGTTCAGACTGAAAAAGTCTAAAATGTGCCCCTATACGCTTTGTATAAAGGCAATATGCCTTTTTAGCATACAAAAGGCATATGCAAAGGGGATGTTTGTTTAGACCATATTCAAAGTGGTTGGATCACAAAAGAAGATCCATAAGTACACACACGCACATATTCTTTGTCTCTCGTATAGATCTCGCTCTCGTATTGTTTTATACACTCGGAGTAATGAGGGTTAGTGTTCATATTCCATGTTTTGATGTTTAATTTCATCTTCTTATGTTTTTTTGGGTAAATTTTGGTCGTTTTTGGTGGTGTTAGGGTAGTGGTTTTTGTTTGCGGTGGTGGTTGAGGGTGGTGACTGTGGTGGTTGTTGAGGTGGTGGTTGTTGTCAGCTGTGGTGGTTGGTTGTCAACTGTGGTGGTGGGTGGTGGCTGTGGAGGTTGGTTGTCGATTGTGGTGGTGGATGGTGGCTGTGGTGGTTGGTGGTCGACTGTGGTGGTTGGTTGTGGTGGTGGTGGTTGTGTGGTGGTTGTGGTCAGATTTGTTTATTATTCTTAACAATATAATTTCAAATATCGAGTCTAGCGCTAGAATTGTATTTTTTTTAACAGGATATCGAAAGTTGGTGTTTTGATGGCGATGATAGCGTAATTCTTATGGAGAATTGCATTGCGTTGATATTTCAGGTTCAAACGCCAACAAATGTCAATATTCAGTATCATGCACCGGGATGTCAGGCTAGGATGATGTGTGTTCCGGGTGGACTACATCATGCACCGCTCCAGCTGATGCCACCTGATGTAGTCTACCCAGCATACACAATTCCAAGATAGTCGTCTACTCGGTGGGGTGTTGATGTATTCAACCGACGGACCCTGTCGAAACCTAGAATATCAACACATGCAATTCCAAGAGGTTCGGTGTGTCTAGGTGCTTCTTGTTGTAACAACTGACGAGCGTTAGACCCGTCAGTTTCATGTACTAGAATTTAAGAATATGTAACAGTTAGTGGTTTAGGGTTTATGGTTCAGATTATCTTTGTATTACATTTTGTATGAAAATGTCGTGTTTTGTGTTATTATATCAACTTTATGTTCGGATTGCATTTTGTATTACGTCTCTTGTTGCGTTATGGATTATAATGATAAGAGAACACAATTATAACACACACAATTTATCGAGACCAAATCATTATAAAAAAACAATTTTTTGTTAAAAAATATGAAAAAATTTAAATGACGCGTATAAAATGTTTTCCACCAGATTTGTTCCATTCTCAACCTGAAAAAAATACCCTCATCCTATACGACGCGTATAACCCTATATTCGTTGTATGGTATAGGTACGATGTACTTCCAATGATTGGCTGACAACCAATCATTAGCTTTAAATAAATGGGTCCTATAGGCACGTATAGGGAACCATATATATTAAACATCAAACTAAGCTCTCTAAGTTTTAGTTTTGACATTTTTTTGGCCCAGTACTTTTTAATGTTTATAATAGATTCATTTTTATTAACTATCTTACACTTTTGACATGTAGTTTAATCATTATTTTCATCAACTTTATATAATTCAGCACCGAATTTATATCCATAATGAGGTTAAATATATAGTTATTAGGTTATTTTTTGTTGACACCAACCAAACCATCTTTCAGTTCTTGTAATATTTTAATGACCAGATTTTATAGATAAAGTAATAGATATGTTTTATAAGTCAAATAACAAAATCATGTTTATATATGGCATGATAAAATATTAAAGAACACACTTTTCTTTTTATTTACGTTATATTACCGTATGCTACACAAAAAGACAGTGAAAAAGTTTTTGAATTCTAATGTCTAGCTTTTATGCAACATTGACATTGGCGTTTGCGCAGATGATAAAGGCATGGTAGAGCCAATAAGGGGGAGAGCATATGTAGCGAAATATGCATGGGGTGTTCTCATGCAGGGTAACTTACGTTTAACAATATTTGAAGTCAATGATAGCCACAGACATATATAAAGTTAAATATGACCATGTGACAATGAAAGAAGAGAGGATTCACGAATGAAATATTTTCACATTTAACGCGTCCATATATACTTTGTTCATTTTTAGCACTTAAACCACATTCAACATTTACACTCTTTTTAGTGTCATGCAAGAGATTCATTGTAAGATCACTTCATGACTTTAAAGACAATTAGTGCATGTGTTATGCGCGTTTCCACAAGTAGCATACGTTTATGATATTTTCCAAGGCAGTATATCCCTACACACATACATGTAGACGTGGTTGTTGTATAAGGTGGACAATGAAAAGATAATATGTTTGATCTAAAAACTAACTTTAATAGAGCATATACATTAGCGTACGTTTGTGGACGATGATAATAGCAGAGAGCTAATGTTGTGAGTTAATAAGTAGTTTCGTATATGTTATCTTCTATTTGGTAGATATTGAGTCAATGATTAACACAAACACAAATATAAGTCAATATGAGTTTTTGATTATGACGGATAAGAGAGAACTCATGAACCAATATTATCACATCTTCACATCTTTGTAAACGATTTTCTAGGGGTTCTCAATACTTTTTCCTTAAATGCAGATCTCAATTTTTTGACTCATCTGATACAATTACTAAAAACGAAATGATAATCTCATCCGATACAATAACTAAAAATGAAATGATTATAGATAAAACAATGCATGCTTAAGCTACGCTCAAATCAGTTATAACACTAGTCATTCAATCTTTTAAATTTTGTTGTAATGAATCTTATCCCTTTGTCTTTCTCAATCAATGCCATCCAAAGGTTAAACACTTTAAAAGATAATTCTTTACTTTTTTGTTTTGATTTTGATTTGACATACCCCTTTGCAACTAGAAATCAAGTTATGATAAAGTTAGATATCCTAACATGAATGGAAACCCATATACCCTATTACATAATGTCATTGCGAGTAGAAACTATTGTTGAACATTATTGATGAAATCAACCAAATCTAAGGTAACAGAAACTAGATCATATGTGGCAAGGTTTCATTTCTTTTGTATAATACTGATACACTATTAGATAATGCCATTTAATGAAATCAGGCATATTTAAGTTAAACAAACTATATCATCTTTAGCAATGTTTCATTTCCTTTGATTATATATATATATATATATATATATATATATATATATATATATACACATACATATAGGGGAATGTTCATTGGGTAACACTAAAAAAGTGGGGAACAATGGGGAACCGATTCAAACGAACTCCGATTGGACTCATTCCGGCGGCGTTGGAACCGGCTCGTCGAACCCTAACTAGGATCTCTTAACCCTAAACCCTAAATCATAACCCCTAAACCCTAAAGCTAAAAAATAAGGCTAAACCTAAGCTAAATCGTAAAATCTAAGCTATAAACCCTAAAAGCTAAACCCTAACGGCTAAACTCTAAAACCCTAAAACCCTAAAGCTAAACCCTAAATACTAATGATTAACCCTAAAACTAAACCCTAAAGCTAAACCCTAAGGCTAAACCCTAATATAAGACCCTAAATCCAAACCCTAATATATTTAGGGTTTAGGGTTAAGAGATCCAAATTAGGGTTCGACGAGCCGGTTCCAACGCCGCTGGAATGAGTCCAATCGAAGTTCGTTTAAGTCGGTTCTCCACTGTTCCCCACTTTTTTAGTGTTCCCCAATGAACCTCACACTATATATATATATATATATATATATATATATATATATATATATATATATATAGAAAGAGAGAGAGAGAGGAGGGATCACAAACTCACATTGACTTATATTTGTGAGAAAACTCGATAAAACTCAATCTAACCATTACTAAACCCTAATCCCTAAATCCCCAAAAAGCTAAACCCTAAAATTTAAATTGTAAAGCCTAATGCCTAAAAACTAAATGCTAAAGCTCAATCAAAAAAGCTAATCACTAAATATGATGTCTTTTCCTAAATTCTTATTTGTCGAATGTGAAGGGAGGAATATGGAATATATGTTGAACTTTGTATGATTGAAGCACCATATGATAGTTGGGAGTATCATGACGTGTACCATATATTGTTTTCGTGCCTGATCAGTATGAACTATGAAGGTTAGTGAATAACACCGCTTTAACCTCGCAACATCGTATTGTATTGTCCTGAAATCAGCAGACAATAGACATGAAAATAAGAATATAGAGATAAGTATGTATGAATGATATGTTTAGGTAAAACCCTAGAATATTCCTAAATGAGAAAGAATAATACCTAAATTAGTCAAAATGATTCGATATATCCACATGTCTATGAGAATGAAACAAGAATCGGAGACGTGTAAGAAAAAGTAGCAGTAAAAACTAAGGAAGGTTGTTGAAACCAACTTTCCCTTATAATCGAGTAAGACACAAAGCTCGGTATACCAATAGAAGAAGTAATAACTCCTATGTTGGTAACATAAACTATTAAGAAAAGAATGTTTGGTGTCTTTATTTATGTATTAGTTGATACAAAGGAGTGGAAGAATACTCAAGTATTATTTATAGCCCAATTATGCACATAATTTGGCAAGAATTTCTAGGAATACTCCAAGGGCTTTAAGGTGAAATTTAAAATAAATTTGTTATATGATACGACACGATTTCCAAAATCCCATAATTATTGCACTAACGGAAATAAATGAGATGAAGAAATAGTTGGAGGAACTATTAGATATCGGATATGTAGGACCAAGTATTTGTTATGGGGGCATTTAGACAACACAAATGAAACCTTGTATGACAAAATACAGAAATGCCTTTATGATGATCGAAAATTAAAGAGAGCCAATAGTTTGAACGATAGATAGTTTTAGGAAATAACTAACAAGTGATTAAAATTCTGGAAAAGTTTGTAAAATGGTTAGAGATAGACAAAAGAGTTATAACAAAAAGTGAACGCTAATAGAATTTAATATTTGAAATAATATGTTAAAGGTATTATTTTGGAAATGTGTTATCGATTTCGAAAGAAAGGAAAGTTAAGATCACTTCCGTTAGACCATTTGAAATTTTCAAAGAATTAAACACTAGTTTACAACTACAATTACTAAGAGAGATCAGTGTACGATATATTCCATATGTCAAAAGTAGAAATGTTTTTACTGAGAAATCATTTGATATACTTCCATAAGTTGTAGAAGTTAATGAGCACACAAATAAAAAGACTATATGAAGGAATGGAAATATAAGGAAATAATGACGTATTTACTATGAATAAATTAATGGCTAGGCTGTATAAGTAAAAAAATATTATTAACAGTTTTTTATATACAACATCGATTTGAGACACTAAAGGATATGATATAAGACCTTGTGAGAACTGATAGAATATCCAAGGGAAGTAAGTCAACAATTATATTTGATAACATGTAATGATGGAAACTACATTGAACGTGTATAAAAAATCATTTTGTCGATGAGTGATAAATGAATCTGCATATGTCTAGTCAGACTTACCAAAATCATGCAAGATCATTACTTTTAAGAACAAATTAAATAATGGAAATTCGATTCGACATAGTAATAAGATTTCCATATTTGGATATATTTTACCTATAGACCTTGTATTTATAAAGTTAGCCAATTGTGACATGGTATCAAGAATCGTTTGTTTAATTTTTAAATCAAATATATATCATGAAATATACACCAAATAGAAGGAGAGTTCTCGTACATGAAACAACAATCATAGTAAAGTTATGATTTAAGCTAATAAATGCTTAAGGAATAATTATCTAAATGAAAAAGGCGTCATTAGGTCTAGACATGAATAGTATAAGTGTATATGCATAGATAAGTTTGTTAGTTTAGAAAGCATACTCATTCAAAGAAAGAAAAATACTTGAAAACCAATAACTAGTTACCTAAAGAATTATAAGGAATAATAATAAAGGATAAACAACTCAAAAATAGGGTATTAAGATTATACTTAAACCAAAGATCTAGAAATCCTTTGTGAACAAATTTTGACGATGGAATTTAAATAAAGGTGGGAAGGATGTAACATCTTGTTTTTATTAGTATAAATACAATATTTGGATCAACTTCTGTACGTTAAATGGGTAAGTAATAATAAATTGATTATTTGAAATATTAGTTATCTATATAAGTAATTATTAGCATTTAAAAAACATTTTATATATATTATATATATAAGGGTGGATTCTAGAGTGAATACTAATGTATTTGTGGACCGAGTTGAACAAATCCTAACCATTGATTTACGTCATGAATTCGTAAAATACATAGTGTATTTTCATTATCAAATTATGACCGTTAATTTACACTTGTGTATTAATAATTAAGGGCTATGATTAGTTCATTAGTGTTCACAATCAAGGGTTATTCACAAATGAACCCAACCCTAATATATAAATTTAAAATATATATATGTAACATATAAATCTCGTTTTCTGGATATAAATAAAATATTGTCACTGCTCTCTATAGTTATGAGGAGGATCTGGCAGTGGAAGGATCAGAGTTTTGATCATTACATTGACATAACTTCTGGAAACAATTTCAACTCTGATCCCTATACACCTAATTTTGCTTTTGCTGCAAATTGTGAAAGCCAAACCTCTGACAATCTGAGTTTTGAGATGAATGACCTACAACACTTTGAACCCACGGATTTGGTAGAAATGGATATCCTACACCAGTTGGCACTTTTGAGTGTCAGGGCTAGTAAGTTTTACAAAAGAATTGGTAGGAGTTTCCAGGGTTGCATGGAGGGTTAAAAGTTGGGTTGGATAAATAAAAAATAAAATGTTTCAAGTGCAATAGGATGTGACATTTTGCCAGGAATGCAGAACTCAAACTGCAGGATCAATTTTACCCATCCTGGTCCCAATCCTCAAAGCACTGTCCAATATTCCCAGTTTGCCCCTGCACAACAAATGCAAAATACTGCTCATTTTGCAAATGTCTTTCATATGTCTAACATCTGCTCCACAGATTCAATATGTTCAAGCACCACCTCAAGTGCATTGCAACAAGCTCCACATTCACTCAAACTACTCAAACCACTCCTACACCAGTAGAGGTTACACAACAAAGTTTCTTTACCCAAGGTTTTGTTGACTGGAGTAGCTTGCCTGAGGATTTAACTGATGAAACTTTGCTCTCATAGCAAAAATGATTTTGAAAATGAAAACTTGTGTTTTATGGCTCTTGAGACATAGTTGAAGGTGATGAGTCTGTGGAACAGGAGTCAAAATCTGATTGTTGAATGTTGTGAAGCAGTGGTCAAAAGCACTTAAAATCTTTCCAACTCAGAATGTTAACTTATTAAACCATTTCATATGAGTTCAATACTCATTTGGTTTATAAGGTCTCATTCTATCCAATCCTCCGATTTCAAGTCTCGATATTTTCATTATTATCCATTTTTAGGACACACACTTGATTCCTTGATCTTCGGACGTTGATCATACACTTGTACAAGGCTTATCCGCAAATCCCAGGCGAGTACATCGCTCCCCTCTTTTATGTTTACAAATGTTTTGGGTGATTCATATGTGCTAATTGTTTTCAAGTTTTCAAAGTACAAATACTATGGTTTATATAACAATATGGTTTCAATAATGTGATACCACTTGTTGGTGCTTTATCCAAAATACGAATAACATTCATTAACATTGTTATGCCTCCCAGTAGTAAGTTATGGTACCATAGGATTGACAATCCCGTTACTAGGCTATTCACTGGATTTGGTGGGTAGTTTGGGGAACGCATAAACTGTTTATGACTAACAAATCATTCGTTGATTTGCTAGTCTTGTTAAAGAGATCTTTTAGGATCTATTAAAGATACCCTTGGGGTATAGTCGAGTCAACAAAGGTTTGAATGTACTCATTAAAGAACGACCAAAAGTTTTCACAATTATAACAAGGAACGATTGGTTTATAACAAGAAACAAAGAACGATGAACAATGAAAAATGCACGATGAACGATGAACAAATGGTTTATTACGAGGAACGATGAACGAGGACAAATGATTTCAAACAATGTCACACAACGATTTTCGATTAAAGATATAAACCATACAAGTTATTTCAAGACGATTTACAAGTTGGATTTACAAAACAAATGTTTTCAAGTTAAGGTTCATGGCTACTAGATATTATAACTTTTAACAATTTGTTTTAGTTGAATAACTATTGCAATATCAAATGCTTTCAAAACAAGGTTTCACTTACGACTCTAGTAGTCGGGTTGTTTATATTGCAATATATACAAAGCCATGGCTTGACATGTTAACAAAACCTATGTACTCGCCGGCATATTTTTGCTGACTCGTTTTCACATATGTTTCAGGGAAAGATGCTAGATGATACTGATGCGTGCTCATGTAGGAATGGATGCGGACTTTAGTACCTTAAAACAAGAAAGACAATTGAAATATTTGCTTAGTTTGTTATAATTCCAAGAAGAATATAATTTGTAGATCATTCAATAAAACATAACAATAATTACCATGTGTTGTTGAGACAATCTGTTAACGTGACTCCCCAAGTGTTTCCGCCGCGTGTTGTTTTACGCGATTTGGGGTGTTAGATATTTTACAAGAACAAAATGTTCAAGCTCAACCTCCGGCTGCTGAGCCTACTGCTCTAGTGATCAGGCATCACAACCGCTGCCTGAAACCCACACCTAAAATCTCCAAAAAGAAACCATCCAGAGCATCCTGAAAACCCACCAAACCAAAAGGGCCCTCTGGAAGATGAGATCCCAGAGGTTAACCCTGTGACAGCACCAATGTCACAAACCATGCTGCTACTTCTTCAAGCAGATGGTAGAAAGATCTCAACCCGCTTTGAAACTCCTCCTGCATCCTCACAAAAGGATCAGGTTGTAGGCATAGGGACACCAAATTATGAAGCTCTAGGATCACTTGGTTCTATCTTCCACAGCCCCTCTCTCAGGGCAATGTCGCATTCTACATAGCCACTCTCACCAAGCCATCACTTCCACCTACAATGTTACCCTTGCTGAAGCAATAGATATTGAGCAGACATTATCAGCACTTCTCACCAACTCATCAATGAGAATATACTTCAACAAGAAGCTGGGTCTGACTTATTTCTAATTGCTAGCCCATCAGCAAATGAAGAGGCTACATCCCTTGGGTTACATGTAACCCTTGGTGATAGTTCAACAATGGCAGCCACTACAATTGCTGAACTCCCAAGTTCCAATTGGACAGTGGTTACATAGCTAAGACCTTGTTGAAGGCAACCACTGCTGAGGCTACTAAGGTAACCTCTGTTCCAGTGGGAAGTCCCCAAAACCAAGACAAAGGGGCATCTAAGATTGAAGCAAGTGGCAAAACACATGCTCAT